>PVHY01006474.1:0-74258 GCA_004024945.1 Uropsilus gracilis | reverse complement strand
TCTATAATCTGTTAATATGTTAATTGCATATACTCATAGAATGCTGATTGCCAAAAACACTATATATATCCATAAAAATCTCAAATAAATCGCAGCAGATTCACCACCCCTTGAGTGTGTGCGTCTGTTCGCCATTCGCCGGCTCCTGTGTCTTTCCTGCCCAGCTGAACCCTGGTCATTTGGCCTGCGACCTCGCCCAGACGGTCCGCAGCAATTTCAGACACAAAATTTGATGTACAAAGATGTTTTCAATGGAGAATAGTCATCTCTGCAAGTAAAAAATGTCTTCAAACCCCAGTTTGTATGAATAATGAATTTCTTGCTGGGGGTTTTTCTACAATTAAATGGTGGTTGTCACTGGTCAGAAAGGCCTCCTTGACCAGCAAGAACTTGTGGGAGAGGGTCACTGGCAGTTTGAGAGAGAAGGTACCATTTCTATGGCCAGATGTGCTAAATCAACCTACCTATTTAAGTGAGGGAAAAAAGATGAAAGAAAGACCCGGTCTTAATATAAGGGTAAAGAGAGATATAAAGAAAATATTTTTCAAAGTTTTAAGTAGTAAAAGTTTCATAAAAGCTGCAGAACGTATTGTATATGGTGATCCCATTGAACTTTGTTTAGATTCTCCAGTTTTCTCTTTAAAATGAACCCTGAGGGAAATCATTTTGCAAAGTGAAGAATTCTCCTATGACCTGAGTAGTTCTCCCTTTATTTCTTATGTTTCATATGTTTGAATTTTCATGCAGAAGCTTTAGCATAGACTTTATTTCAGAAAATGGAGGGGGACGTCCTGACATGAAGGTGGAAAGTGCAATCAAGTCAACAAAATTTACATCAAATCATTGAAAAGCACCCCCTTTGATAATTCCTTTTTTCCTTGGTCTTATGCAATATTCTCTGCAGTGACTGAAGTAGATAGTTCCTGTTAAAACAGTAAAATAAAATGTGGTTTCCCAGAGAATAGGAGTCTTCATGGGGACCCTCATGGATCTGGAATTTGATGAACATACCCACTCTTCTTCTAAAATAACTAGTGTGCTTTTACAATCAGATCCATAAGTCTGAAAGAACTTTGTTGAACACTGATGCTATAAGATACTCCTCAAATATAAATACATTTGAGGAAAGTGTTGTTTTAACTCCTTTATAAAAGAATCAAATGCCTAGCTACATAACAGAGACTAGGGAACATTCTGTAGCAAAGGAAACTGTGAGCAGTATTTCATATAATATACCATCTCTGAAACTTTCAACCTGGTAACCCATTTTTAATGACACTTATCTTAGTAATTCTTTAGTAATTTTAGTAATTCAAGTGTTTCACTCTTTGGAAAATGGTGATCTTGTTAGGCTATTTCCACATATCCCGTAGGAAAAAAAACAAACAAAAATGCCACCTCAGGCCCAAGCATAACAGGGAGTTTGTTGAGTTGATCCACACAAAGGAGTCAGGATCTCATATAACTTCCAGCCAAAGTTGCTTTCCTCATAATGATCCCAAATACCACACTGGTGAAAGAAGGTTATATGGCTTCAGTCATTACTAAGTGGTAATAGGAAAGAGCACTGCTCTTTTGGCATTGCTCTCTTCTGGGAGGTGTATATGTTACAAAGTTAATCTACTGATTTATATCCCAAAATGGAGCATCTCCTTATGAAAAAAACACTTGGTACCATTGCAATGTCATCACAAGTTAGGTCAGAGAATGGGAAAGTACACCCGGTATCTGATTGTTCAGGCCCTCACTGTTACAGGAGGTGAATTCCAGTTCACCTAGTAGAAATCTAACCCAAGAGTCAGATAGAAAGACAGTGGTTTGCATGAGAGAATGGGCTTTGGACCATGCAAGATGGTTGAAGCAAACCCTAAGCAATTAATGAGACCACAGTTCCACCTTCCTTAACACAGCAAATATCATACCAGCTCAGGTATTATTCAAGTCAAGAGGCTTCAAGTCAATGATGATAAGAAGCCAAAAGACATATCCTAGCTAAGAGGTTTTGTTCAATCAAGATTAAGCTGAAGAAACAATATAGCTATTTTCTTATAAGTAAATGCAAACCTCCTCAAATTTCATATTTACTATTTAAAATCCAAAGTAAAAGGAAATTTTTGAGATTTCTGATATGTGAAAAACATCTAGTACCAGTGTCATCATTTCAGATACAAAGAAGTTGATGTGCACATGTAAAGGCCGTACAACTATTTAAAAAAACATACCACCACCAATGAATTTATGGCCCCAATTTTCCCTCCATGAACACCACCTCCTGAGAGTCATTTGGAGTTGAAACACTCTCTAGACATAGGGCTTATATCAGTGATTTTGATTTATCATATTGCTTCTTCTTCCCTTCCCTCTCCCTCTCTTTCCCTCTCCTCTTTCCTGGGTCACTAATATGTTCACTTTTTGCTTGGCACTAAGGTTTGAAAGGTTCAATTTTTGTCTGATAAATGTCTGGGTTATTTTTATTAGGGAACATTTTTAAGAGGATCCCTGAATTTGGAAATAAAAATTACGGAGACTCACAAAATTGGTACAATAGATGTTTTAAAATAGAATGTAATGCTTGCCAAGAATTAGAAAACATGGTGTACACATTATTTTTCTATGTAAATAAAAGCTATTGTATAATTCAACTATTATGTGAGGTTGCGATGGAACCCCCTCCTATAAACACAGGAGAGAGCTTGCTGGTTCAGACCCAGTGAAGTGCCAGTTTCTTTTCTCATTTTCACTTTCCTCTCTCTAGTTTGCTCTTGGACCCAAAGAAGTCATCATACTCTTCAACCAAGAAGCATCTTACCAATATTTCTCTCATGTGATCCATCCCTAGGATCTCAGCCTGTAATCTATGGCAGCTCTGACTTCCCTGATGGGATAGTTGTGGTGGTGGTGGGTCAGAAAATGATGGGCAGAAAGCTAACTATAAGGTCTGAACAATCTCAGCACCACTGACATTACAGAGGGTCTCTGAAAACATATCACCTTATCTCACATGGCAAGAGACAGTTGTCTTCACTTTCCAAGAAGTCTGAGCTCACATCTTGTTCCACCTAAGGAACTGAGCATACAGAGTAGTGAACTTTTATCAGTAGGATTTAAACTCCTGACATCTTCATGGGCAGCTAAGGATCTGTGTTTTTAAGTGTCTAACTACTGGTATCTCTTCTTGCTTATCCTCAGATCAGTCTAGGCTGTGGGCTCCCAGAACAGACTCAGTCTCACATATGTAAAGGAAAGCCTCACCACACAAATCACGCTGCCGAAACCCACAAGGCATGCAAAATATTCTCTTTCGCTGGAATCTAAGAAGCACTATGTTGCAACAATTCTCATTCCCAGAGGAGATGGTGGAGAGGAAACTGATTTCTTAGTCATTAACTTCTTAGTCATTAGCAAGGGAGGAAGCTCTTTTCTAAACCCCACTCAGGGAAAGAGAGTGTTAAGTTACTACTTGGGGACCCCATCCAATTTTACATTTGTGATATGATCGCAGGTTAAAGGCATCAGGACATTGTGTGAAGAGACCATCAAGAAAGTAGTGGCTAGACTGAATGCCCTCAGTCTTCTGTGTGTCCGTGTCCTCTCCCTCTTCCTTTAAATTCACTGAAAAGATAAGACAAAATAAATCAGCTCCAGAGTAAGTGATTGTGAAGACATTACATGAAACCTCTCCAAAGTCCCTGAAATATTTGTTAAGTATTGCTGCCAATATGGGTAGTGTCTTTTGGTAGCTCTTTCTTACTTAACCAAATTTTAAACCAAACTCAGAGCCAAATGGATCTGAGGTCCATCAGCTTTTTAATTTACTTTCTGAGTCAAATTAAGAAGTAAGAAGGATAATTTACATTTTCATAATTCTTATTTAAAAAGAGTATTTTGGGTGCCACACACTGTCAGTTTGAACAAATGTGGAGTCATAGATGGATCAATCACAGCCTAGGGAAATTGGAATAAAATGAATCTGGAGTCATGTCCATGGAAAGATTCTACCAAAAAAAAGTATCATTTTTAAATTCATTTAGAATAATCTTAGTGCTTGGAAACTGCAATATTTGGATGAAAGGAAACCACTTCCATTGTAGCGCTTGGTGTTTCTGATAATATTTTTATTTCTTTTTTAGAATAAATTTTTTACCTCATTTAGGTTCTGGGTATGTAGGAAGCATGAAATCTGAAGTGGCGGTCATCCTTGGTTCATCTCATTAGAGTTGCCTTAAATCTCTCTCCTTAAAGAGATGACTTTCTAGCAGGTTGCCACCAGGTGGTGGGAACCTCTGTCTCCTTTACTGTGAAGCCCCCAGGATCCTAGCAGTAGGACCTTCACTCCTAGACCTGTAGCCCATGATGGATCTGGGAACATCTTGGAGGCTGACTATGATAGACTGTTTCCTAAGACATGACTGGGGAGGAAAGAACTTGTGAACAGACAAGTGAGTTAGGTAATACGTAAACCTGAATCCAGCCAATCCATTTCCTTGTTTCTAATGTTTGCAAGGCATGTCTCTGGTTTATTTGAAATGAATGGTCAATTTTGAAAACTGTCATACCTCTATTCTGAAAGCACTACAGAATGCTGCCTATCTCAGCAAGAGGTCAGCAAGAGAAAGAGAGCAGTCATGAAAAAGAAGGGTGTTCCAACAGAAGTTGAAATCAGGAGCAGAAGCAGAAGCAGACAAGGAGAGACGCCATCTCTGTAATGCATGTTGTAGGGTGTCCTGACTGAGGGTCACCCATGTGAAAACCCAGATGTATAAGACCTGAGTCCTGGCAAAGGCTATACAACTCTCTGGGTATAAAATAGGGATATTTCAATAGGAAGATCTCCATTAGCTTGAATTAGAGGTCTCATTTTTCTCTGGGTCAGAGAGACTTCTTCTCCTGGGAAAGGAAGAACCTGGGGAGCTTCTCACAGATGTTCCTTAGCACCCCTGCTGTTGATGGTCTATATCATGGAAATGAATGAATAACATGAGGTACTGGTTAATATCTCTAACTGGTGTGAGTCTTTGATAGGAGGGGCTTGACAATAGTGCATCAGTTCATAGGACAGGGACATTCTTAAGTGCTCCACAGTATTTAAAGTTTGTTAATTTTGCCTTGAGCCTGAAGTCAGAGGTCCAGGTTGGCATCTGGGTGATTTTATCATAGATACATCATCAGTTCTAGAATGGAATAGGAACATGATAAAAGGTATATTTTAGCAAGACAAATCTAGGAGTTTTCCTCCAGTGGCAAATTGTTTCTTCCTGGAATCTTCCCATCTTTTCTTTCAAAGGAAGCTTAAAAAGCACTTTCATTTCTCTTACACCCTACCATGCCATGACCTACACAGTAGACACTTTCAGTCCCCAGCAATAGAAATGCACTTAGGTGCCTTACCAGATACAATTGGTGTGAGGAGACATGCGCTAGAATGGAAGATGGAAAATGGGGGGAAATAAAAGAAAGGTTGGCCATTTTCCCCTGGGGAAGTCTTTATGCACAAAGATCTTAAAAGCCAAATAGCAATGGCTATAATTTTCTAAATTGAGTTTGAAAGTACCTTCTATGTCCCACAGCAATTGAAAAAAACTGCAAATATGTTCTCTCTTTCAGTCATTGCAGTTCATGTTATTGCTCTCCAGCCTAATACTATTTCTGAATAAAAACCTGAAATGTTTTGTGTTGAATCCAACATCATTTACAAAGGACTTATAGAATGACTCTCCATTCCACACCTCAGTTAATCATCCCTGTTTCACCGACCCATATTAATTCTAGTCTTGTCAGGCTATTTTTAAACTCCTTTTTCTCAATAATTCAAATCAGATCATGACTACCAGTTACAGTCTTAGGATCAAAGGAGAGGAGAAAACTGAAAGAGAAGCAATGGCTGCCAGAGAAGGAGAAGTTATCTGAGAGAATGTGAAAGAAAATAGAGACAGAAAATGACATAGGTTTAAATTCCCAAAGACTGAGGGAGGGCAGATGAATATCTTCTCTTTAGAACTGTTTCCCAATAAGGCAAAAAAAAATCCATTCTCTTTAACTTGATCCCAACAGGGAGACATCACCAATGCCACTCTCAACAGATGGAAACTCTCCACCTGTCTCATGTATATGCCAGGGCATAAACAGCTACTATTTCCTCTGTGTCTTGTTAATGTCTTCTGTACACTAAAGTCCTAAGCAATTACACAGAGTATTTCCTTCTAGGAGCTCAAGGTACTTTGTAAAGAGCCAAATGTTTTCAAAAGTGATTTTCTGGCTTCATCCACGAAGTTTGGATATAGAAGAGGCTGCCTAGATCTCAATGATAGGTTCTCTCCTGGATCAGACCCTCTTCCTCCATGATCTCTTGATCCTCATACTCCGGTTACGACTGGAAACTATCAGTCTGCAATTGCATTGTTTCTTGATGGGCTTGGCTAAGCTGCATTGAAAATGTCTTGCTTAAAAGCCCAGTCAACAAAATAGTGAAGAGCTAAAAAGATACTTCTCGAAAGAAGAAATACAAATGGCCAATAGGCATATGAAAAAATGCTCAACATCACTTATCATCAGGGAAATGCAAAACAAAACCACAATGACTATCTCGCACCAGTAAGAATGGCTCATATCCCAAAAAATGGGCAACAACAAATGCTGGTGTGAATGTGGGGAGAGAATAGGACACTTTTACACTGCTGGTGGGAATGCAAACTCGTCTAGCAATGATGGAAAGCTGCGTGGAGGACCTTCAAACTACTGAAAATAGAACTAACATTCAATCTAGTAATCCCACTTCTGGGAATCTACCCAAGAATACAAAAATACTAATTCAAAAGGACACCGGTACTCAGATGTTTAATGCAACATTATTTACAATAGCCAGGATATGGAAACAACCCAAATGCCCCCAAACAGATAAATGGATCAGAAAGCGGTGGTATAAGAACACAATGGAATACTATTCATCAATCAAAAAATATAAACTTATTTACAACAATATGGATGGAGCTAGAAGGAATCATGTTTGCGAAAATAAGCCAGAAAGAAAGTCATAAATACTGGATGGTCTCACTTATATGAGGGATATAGGGGGGGAATGGACAAGAATAATTTAAAACTCTCAAAAGAACTGAAGCATAGAGCAAGAGAGGAGGAGAAGGGAAAAATCAAGGGAGGGATGGGCACAAGAGATTAAGATGGTTCACAAGTGTTAAGGTGGTGGGAGAATCTTGGGGTAGACAATGATATAAAATATGTACAATCAATTAAAAAATAAAATTACCTTAAGAAAAAGAAAGACTGTGTCTTGCTTTCCACCATAGACTTCTCTGCTAGGGGTGAGGGATGTCACTAATCCATGAACAATATAAGAGGAGAAAATTAATCCTACGTGGCTAGGAAATGTGAGCTAATTGGTTAATTGGTGGATACATAAATATCACCTGTATTGTGTATTAAAATACTTTATCCTGTCCCCCTCAACATTCTACTTCAGGAGGAGGGGGGGGGGGCGTAAATTTGCATGTCTAACAATCAAGGTGATGCTAAAGCATGTGATTTAAGGACCACATCTGGAGAGCAAAGTTACCGTGTATTCTATATAGTTTCTTGGGCTTTCACCCACGGAAATGACCACTCTTAATATACTTTTGCCTGGTTTTCCCCCTCATTAGACTCTCTCTAGTCCCTCCCTCCTGTTTTCTGGGATCACGTATGCTACTCAAAATGTCACGTCTCAGACTCTACTGTCAGAGGCAATGGCTAGGAAGGACCTTTCAAAAAAAGATATGGATTCTTCATCCATGTCTTCAACACTTCTGCTGCACCTCCCCTGGACTTGTTCTCTTGGATGATGTTGTTACAGACCCTTCCTTCCAAACACAGCAAAGAAATGTGGTCAGAACTAACAAGTAGATTCAGCTGTTCAGCAGTAGGATTTCTTTGAGGTCAGATATTTAAAAAATATTTGCAGTTTTATGCTTCCATGTCAAGGGACTTGATTTTTGAACTTTTTTCCTTATATCTCTAGGTTGTCCATGAGCTTACCAAAGTATCTCCAAATTTTCCAACGGATTCTTTACCTTTGGAGAGGAACATGAAGCTTTAGAGCCCAAATTGTGGACATGAACCTTCATTTTCTAATTTAATCAAGGTTCTTGCTGAGTAAACTATCACCTAAAGCTCACTCCTACAGACTTCCTGTTGTTGGAAGGTAAGGTGTTTGTGTGTCTATGGTTGTTTGTATGTATGTCTGTGTCTGTGTGTCTGTGTGTATATCTGTGTTTTGCCTAATAAGAAATCAGGGTAAGTTTGAGAACACTTGCCAGAAAATAAGTTTTCATCTCAACTGAGAGAAGAAACCTCTATACAAGGACCTCTTCCTCTCCCTGGTTGCCCCTAGTTCTTGCCTTTGAAAGCAATCACAGTGCCAAAGCAACAGCAGTCATCTTGCAACCTTGAGGTCACAAACACAAGCCAGAAAAGCCACTGAAAAGGATGGTTCCCAGCCTGAGTCAACCAGGAAAGGCCTGGCGCTGGGCTTTTTGTTTTATCAGATAATTAATGCTAATTGCTTAAGTCACGACAGCCACATTCTGTTATTTGCATTCAGATGAATTCATGGCTTATATATAACAAAGGACTTGAATCTAGAAGAAGCCCTACAGGTCAGTAATGAGATAAACCACCCAATTAAAAAACAGGCAAATGTTTTAACAAGCACTTCACAAAAGACATATACAGACAGCCAAGAAACCTATAAAAGTGGTGTTAAAAGTAACAGCTCATCAGAGAAATGTAATTAAAGCCACCGTAGGATATATCCACCAGAATTTGGACAAGTTCTGAAGACCAACAATAAGAGTGTTGGCCAGATGTGGAGTAAGTGGAATTCTTGCATCTTGCATGTCAAGTGACACAGTGACTGGAAGATCAGTGACACTTCTAGCCAACTGGATACCCACCTGCACTGTCCAACACAGCACTTCACCCAAAACCACCCCTGCTTAGTGCTGGTTACATGTAGGACTGGATGAGGGGGGCTCTGCCCTCCCAGAGACCAGACTCATCATCCTCTAGTTCTATTCCTGTGGAGCTGTCTCCTCACATGCATCTTTTGACCTTCGTATTTCATGCATGATATAATGCAATGAGCTCAAAAACAGAGATAATACTTATGTGATTTATGTACTTTTGAACCCAGCATTGGTTATACTGGCTGACAGGGACAGGTGTAATTAGAGAGGTACTAAGTAAAAGTAGGTTTATATCTCAGTTGTATGCTGGTGCTGCTGGAAGGAGACATAGAAGGCAACAAGAGGAAAGAATTCTAGAGCCATTTGGAAGAGACATATGAGGGAGAGACACTTGGGAAAGTTGCTCCTGGTTCTTGACAGAGAAAATAGCAGTGATTATTTTGATGTGGCATATGTTGAATTTGAGTCTCCCCTCTGTCCCTGCTCTCTGGAACTTGCCTGATCCTTTTATATGGTTCCCTGCCAGAAGATACCTAAGGATTGTGCCAGGTTTTTGTACCTCAGCAGCCCCAGTCAAACCAAGCCTGTTTGGCTGGGCATTTGCCCATGAGAAATAGGCAATCTTTAAATTTTTAATGACAAACTATTATTCTAAATCCTTTCATTTTCTCTCTGTGCACATCAATTCTATCTAAAAAAAAATCTATCACACTGAAAAAATTTGAGGGTCTTACAATGGCAACATGATTCTGTATTATCCACACATGCCCAATTTAATCACATGAGTCCTTAAGTCTGAGAACTTTTCCTGGTTAAAATTAGTCAGGAAGATGTGTGGGTGGAAGCAGGGTTGCAGAAACGTAGAGCTGCTGGTTTGAAGGTCTGTTGTCTAGTGCCATTCATAGGTGGGAGACCCCTCAAATGCAGGAAGGGCTTGCAGGTTCTAGCAAGTCAAAAGAAAAGACAGCAAGTGTCCTCGGGGGTCACCATTTCCTCCTCCAATGCTCAGGCTTTGAAAAGAAGCCAGCATCCCTTTTTTAATTTAATCCTATAAGACATTATTAGTTCAATTTGGAGATATTTGATTAATGATATAGATGTGATCAAAGTGCATTTCCTAGTAATATTGCAATAATTTCACATTAGGGAAGAGGTAGCTGTGAGCAATAAATTCACTTGCTAAAATGCCAATTTTACACAAATAAAATCAATTTGAAATTGATTAACTCATAGCCACTGACATTGCCTAATAAAATATGAATGATTTAAATTATTCTTAATGAGGATTATCGAAGGCTTGTGAAGTTTTCATGACTTCTCCCATAAAACATTTTATGACTTCATGCTTCACTGTCCATTTATGAGTAGTGTGGCGAAGGTACCTCAGAGATCTGAACACACCCCCTGATCAATGCTCCCTGAGAGGTGCCAGGCTCCCCTGACCACAAAGTTACTAGACGGCTGCTTTTTTTTTTAGGACAGATACTTGCTAAGCTGGACTCTATATGACCAGGTTTATTTGACATGGTATTTGCAATGCAGAGTTTCTTTCAAAATAGCAACCAAATAGTTGTGGTCCACTCTGAGTCAGATATTATATCATATGCTTCATATGAATTATTTCACTTAAATCTACAACAATATTTTAAAGTAATAAGGTCATCAACATTAATTCATAGATGAGGAAAACGAAGCTCTATAGATTCGTCCCTTGGAAAAAGTTATACAGCTACTAAATATTGGGGCCTGGATTCAAACCCAGGTTTCCTTCAACCCCTTGGTTATCCACCATAAAATAGTATATGAGTTCACACACACACATATGCATGCATTTACATACACATATACACACTTGTAGACACACATGCACCTAGTTGTCATTGTATAGCTGGGCTTCTAAGGCATTTTCTAGCTATAGGTTATATTGTAATTCTTAAAGTAGAAAATCACTATGCCCATTCAGTTTTCTTTACAAAATACCAAAATCCTTTAACAGAAACCTACCCAGAAGCACCATTACTCAGAGAAGCTTGAATGCACAGGTGTTTACAGTGACCCAACCCTCCAAATGCACTTCCAGGTTTTATGTGGAAAAAGGACCTTCTAATATGATTATCACCCAATACAAAAGCCACCAAATTCAAATTTCTTTAGAAAAAAAGGTAATTTTTGTGAAAAATGGATACTCTGTAGACCACTATTCTTGCATGATAGTTTCCTTTTCATTTTTGTCCTGTTCTAAACCTTCCTTCTTAATCTCTCTCAGAGAGGGAGAGAGATGGCCCCTTCTAGCTCATGTCAAATAGGTCCAGGCATTAGGTAAATAGCCTCCTTTCTTTTCATTGCTACTTCAAGTCATTCATCTGCTTCTTTCAGCATCTGCTTCTTCGACACATATGAATCAACTTCAGGTCCAGCGTCCCTTTCTTCTTCAGCCATCTTCTCACCTCCACTTCAGGACCCTCATCTCACCATGTCATCAGCAAGTAGACAACTGTCTTTCTCTCCATCATTATCTTGCCTCTGGTCCCTTACAGCTGCCTCTTACTGTTCTCTAGGAATGAAGATCTCATTGACTTGTTTTAGTTTGAGTATTTTCAGAAAAAGTTTTTTTTTTAAAAAAGGGAAAATTCCATACAAACTATCTAATTCTGATACCCCACCACTACAAAAAATATACAAAAACACTAATTCAATGAGCTATTTGTCTCCCCGTTTTTCTTGCAGCAGTGTTTACTAGAACCAAGACTTGAAAACAGCCCAAGTACTGGTGATTGATTTGGAATATTACTCAGCTACAAAAAAGATGGGGACCTGCCAATTGCAACAACATTGATGGGCCTGGAGAGATTTATATTTAGTGAAAAAAGTCAGAAGGAGAATGACAAATACTATTTGATGTCACCCTTTTGAAGTATGTAAAGGAACCAAATGAATGAATTAAAAAACAATAATAAACATTTAGACTCTAAGACTATTTTCGTGGTTACCAGTAAAGAAGGTGAGGGTAAAACAGGACAAGTGAAATGTTTAAAAGAGGTCAATTTACAAGAAAAAGTTAAAATTACCTGATAACTGAAGTGTACAGAAAGGGAAGGGAGGGGGGGAGAATTCAGGGGAGGGAAGAGCACAAGTGAATAGGACAGTGATTCATGGTGACATAGTAATGGGAGAAATTTTGGGTACACAACAATGTAAGAAAATATATATGTATAGTAAAAAAATTTGATGGGGGCAATTTAATGGTAAAGGACAGAATTCGACTTTTGGTGGTGAACTTAATATATTATGATAGCTATTAATTTTTAATGATGTACACCTGAAACTTATATAATATTATAATATAATGTATGTCAATTGGAAAAAGAAAAAATGTTCCCAATCAGGAGAATGGGTGAGAAGTAAGGAAAGAAGGGTGCAGTGTTCATAAAAGAATAGCTGGAGGGTTCCTTGTGATGGGCCTGTTCTATACCTCCACTGGAGTAGGGACCACACAGGTGCACTGTGATAAAATTTCATCCAACTAAGACACACAAATGAGTACATTCAATCAGAAAGTGTGAAAAGGTCAACAGACGACATCCATGTCGGTTTCCTGTTTGTGACATTGTGCTAAAGCTAGGCTAGAAACTGTGCTAGTTGTCTCAGGGCACGGGTACACAGGGTCTCTCTGTTGATTTTTTATAATTGTTTGTGAATCTACAATTACATTAAAACAAAATTTAAATAAAATTCTCCTAATAATGAATCCAGGAAGGTGAGTTTTGGGGTAGGAAAGGGAGATGAACAGATATTTCATATGCAGACATTACTATGGTTATCTTAGTGGGAGAAATCCCTCCTTCCCCCACCCTGCCCCACCAACACTGGCTGAGTGTGGATTTGATCTAGGGAAACAGGACTTCAGTGAAATATTCTAGAACCTCTTATTCTCCCTCACAGATCTCTCTAGAGACCACACAGCCTAGAACTCACCCTAGCCTAGTCTCTGGCCAAGAACATTCCAGCAGGTTCTCAGAGATTCCACAGAATAGAGGGAGGGAGTTAGCTATGGAGGCTTTCTTCCCATTTTTCTTTCCTGGAGGTTGACATGGGACCCACTGTATTAAGTCACAGAAGTCACTGACTTGACACAATTACAAGATCAAGATGTGTGCTCAAATCTTAGGGCTAGTCCTGTGGCCTCTGTGGCAGTGGTCATTGCAGTCTCTGCTCTATAAGTATTTGACTGTTCTGTCCCAGGTGCCATGTGACTAAAATAAGTAGTCTTTTGTCTCCTCATTGTCTCTAAGGAATAGACTCACATTCCCTTCTCCATTCTCTTCCTCTCAGGTGGAAGGGATGGAAGGAGACAGATCAGCTGAGACTCAGTCTTGCTGACCATAAACCCACAAGGCCACATGCTCTCCTCCAAACAGCTCAGAACAGGACACCTGTCTCATGTCCCTGATGACCTGTCCATGTCTCTCTCACAGTCAACCTTTCCTCCTTGTGTCTCCAGGTTGTCAAGAGTCCTCACTCTCTTCCCCTTCCTTCTCAAGTACTCCCTTAAAAATCCTGTATACACTAGGGCCTCAGGAGTTAAGAACAGCTTAATATAATGTCCTCAACGTAGAGTTCTTTATACTTTCAGGATCCCATAACGACTTAGAATAAGAACAATTCCCCTCTCTCACAAAGGAATTATTGTCTCCATTTCATGAATATGAGAACCTGGTCTCTGAGACGTTAAGGAACCAACCATAGTCCAGAATTAGTTAAAGCTGAATCCAATACTCAACCTCAGATGGGTTGCTTACTTGATCGTTCAAACTTCACTGTCCAGCCTCAACCCCCACACTATTCAAGTTAACTTCAGCTGTTGTAACTACTGAACCCCAAATGTATAATGGATCAAATATAATATAAATGTATCTCTTGCTCCACACAACAGTATGGGCAATAGCGCAATAAGATTCTCCTCCTCCACATAATCATTCAGGGAACCCTGTTGACAGAAACTGTCATTCCCACATATGGCCATGAAAGTCACCTTGCAGGACATCCCCCATGACCAGTAAGCCTCTCCAGATAGATGAAACAGATCGACTGGCCTATGAGCACTTTTATTTGCCACTGTGGAAGAACACACTGGCAGTGGTGGGGAGGGGGGTGTGCAGGGAAGAGCCACTATTGGAGAGAAATTTGTTCCATCTCTTCATGTGGACTTGATCACATGTAACATGTTTTCCTTGGTGACACTGGCACCAAGATGCAGCGGACAGAGTACATGGACCTCCACACCTCGTGGTGACGTTGTGATGAGCATTGTTCTATGCATTGTTCTATGTTCTATTCAAAACAATTGGGACAGTGCCCTGGCATTGGGACCAAAACATGGTACTCTGTCAATCATTTTCAATCCTACTTATTAGCCATAAGTTGGTTACATGTCCACACTGAGATACAAGGGAACACAACAGAGGCTAGACCTTGGGCAGCAACTTCCCAGTGATAAATCTATATTAAGGAAGAGGAACTAGCCACTAGCTATATAACACTCCTAGGGAGACCAATCAGCAAACACTTGAAGAGCATTGTTATCATTTGCACAATAGCACGCTTTTTGTTTTGCTTTGTTTTTTCAGAAAAAGCACACATGCCACATAAAATGAGGTTTGACTCCTAGAGACATTCTCATTAAAAAAAAAAAAAGAAAGAAAACCAAACCTGAAACCTGAGGCCAAAAACTATTTCAGCCTGGAATTCCAGCTGTCAGCCATTCACTGGCAGCAGGCGAAGGGAGCCAAGGGACCTCTCTGCTGCTCTGAAACTTCAGTGCAAGACAGCATCTGCCAACACAGGTCAGCCCTGTCAGGCTTTCCCCAGGCATCTGAACATACAAAGAGAGGCAAGCGTGAAGGACAGACCACGAACAAAGGAATGTCAGGCCATGGTCCTGCAACTGGTGTGCCCCAACTTCAGGGTATTTGAATATTTGCACACACTTTCTGCAATTCAGTTTCTGATTTTCCGAAATGGGAAGAATACTCCAAACCCCAGAGTAAGAAATAGCCTGGGAGGAAGTCACACTAAAATCAATAATCCCAATCAAGAGTTTGGTTGTCTTGATCCAAGACAATATTAGTCATCATTAACCTTACCCCTCAGTAAGATAAGCTCACTAAATAGCCACAAGGGTTGACTTATGAGGTGGGTCTCTTCCCAGTAGCTTGTGGGGAGGTGCTGACACAATCACCTCTTTTGGTCAAAGGGACACATGGGATCAAAGGGTGATATTCATGAAGATGCAGCATCACCCAAAAGGCAATGTAAAGCGCAACACTCAAATTAGACATGCTCCTTTGCCCCTTTGCCTTCTTCTACCTTCCTATCCCCTTCTCCATTTCTTTTATAACCCCATTTTTGTGATATAGGGGAAAAAGTAGTATCAAACTAACTCACTATTAGTGATTTTCAATGAAAAGCTAGCTAAAGGCTTCTCTGCACAGTAGAGGATAGGGGGACCCAAAGTTGATGGTTAATGGTAGCCTAACTCTGTTTCAGTATCAATGCTCATGTATCCCAGAAAGACTGGAGTCAAAGAGGCTGATGCTGACTTTTCATTACGAACCACTGACCCGCTGAAAAATCAATGGAGGGCCACAGCAACTGAAAAGCAACCTCAGTCTTTATTTTCCTGGGAGAAATGGAAAGCATTCAATTCACTTGCTTCCTAAATTATAAATAAAGAGGCCATGGAACCATTCAATAAAAGTATAACAGAAAAAAAGAATAGAGACTCATAAGGCCTAGGGGAAAAGGCGAAGTTGTCTCTTTTGAATACGTCCCTTCAAAGCAAATCGACTCACTCATTTGCTTGACTTTGAGGTCAATCTTAACTTTCAGCACACAGGCTATTTTACCAATGGAAAATAGGAAAAATATGTATCCGTGGGTCTCCCACAAGATTGTGGTTCATAAGGACTAGTCATGTGAATAGTTCATCCTCATGGAACATCCAGGTCCACCCCTCAGTTTTAGCTTATATTCTCAACAAGTTAACCCTATGAAGGACAAAGGGATAAAGACTTGCAAAAACACTAATTTGAAAAGATATATCACCCCTATGGTCACTGCAGCACTATGCACACTAGCCAAGATATGGAAACAACCTAAATCCTTATCAATAAATGGATAAAGATGTGGTTTATATATACAATGGAATGCTACTCATTCATTTTAAAAATAAATGAAATCATGATATTTGCAACAGCATAGAAGAAACTTAGGGAATAATGCTATGAAATAAGTCAGAGGGAGAAAGACAATGATTTCATTCCTTCATCAAAGATAAAAAAACCAAAGCAAGCAAACCACACAAAACAAAAACAAACCCTTACATTCTAACAGCTGGATGGTATTTATCAGAAGGAAAGGGGGAGTGGGTACAGGGGATTAAGAAGAAGTGGTGGTTGGAAACTAGACCCTAGGTGGTGAGTATAGTATGGTATATACAGACGTTAAGATGTGAAAGTGACACAGAGTTGTAAGTCAATGTTACATCAATAATAATAATAATTTTTTCTTCCTTATGCCCCTCCCCCCATATGCTTAGTCCTATGACTTGATATAGATCATGTGTCACTTGGAATAAAGAAGTCAGATCAGGGTTCTTTAGGGTGTGGCCCCCCCACCCCCTCACTCCCCCCCAACACTGAGGGGTATGTCCCAAACAGAGAATAGTACAGTGAAGAGGAGTTAAGAGGCAATTGACTCACAATGAAGCTGTAGCATGAATGAAAAATAAGCCTTTGTTGTATAAATCATTAAGATATTGCTAATGAATCATAATTGAGCCTCTCCTGACTGATACCCTATTCCCCCAAAAGAAACAATGTTGCCTCCTTTTCAAGAACTAGAAGATTCTTGCCTTTGCCTTAAGGAAAGGTGGGAACTAACATTTGCTGAGTGACTACTGCCCACCAGTTGTCTTTTCAGCTTTTTAACAGCAGCTCCATGAAGAAGACAGTATTATTTTCAATTTGCAAATGAGGAAACTTTGACTCAGAAAGGTTGAGTGGTAAGTCCAGGAGTAGCAGTAACTGATTTGGAGTTGAATCCACCTCTCACACTTAATTCTCAAGTCCATACTCTTCATCACAGAAAGTTATTTAAAATGTACTGACTTTTATCATTCTCTTATTTTTTATTCTACTCTACTCGGGTTTCTACTGGTGATTTTAGCAAGGAAGATTCATAACAAGAAGAATGAGGAGTGAATGACTCAAGAAGTGAGAAAAGGGTAGTATTAGCTTCAAGTCAGTCTCAACTCAACAGGAAGTCCTCACCCTACAGGCTCTGTGACCGGTCTCTTAGCAGGCTTTTGAAACAGATGACTCTTGGAAGCATGCCTTACATACCAGCAAAGAAAATGCTGATAATTAAATGAAAATGAAATCATGAATGCAAATTGCATTAAAATGTAATCGAGCTTATTTTAGAGAGAGGGAGGATGCTGGTAACTGATTATAAAACACACCCAAAGAGCTTTGATTTTTCACTAAAGGAGCTACATATTTATAACCCCTTTAAAAATAAATTGTCATGCAAGTGTCATGCTGGGTTCTGCGTCTCCATTGCTCCCAAAATAAACATGGGAGTGCAGCCCAGAGTAGGCTGCAAAGCCCCCCCCCCCAGGAGCAAAGCCTTTCTCATCACCATGCCGAAAGCAGGCCTCCCACTCGGTGGCTCCGTCGGCTGATTCCTCACTTGCCAACCATGTGCAGTGGACAATGGTGAGATCACACCACTATAGTGACACCCCTCTTCCAGCAGAGTAGGTCTCTGCGAGCAAAAGGTCACCCAACCTTGAGATAACAGGAGAGTGTATGTACATACACATACACTCTCTCTCTCTCTCTCACATACACACAGTATAAAATGTGATGGGCCTACAAATAAACATTTCCATCACTTTCCAGAATGTAAATTATAAGACATTTCTACCATTTTACAAAGTGGAAAGACCTGGAGTTTTCAGGCACCCCACGTGCCTCTACAGGCTGCCAGCATCAACTCATTGGTCTAGAAAGTAGGAGCTTGTCCCTGACTAAGGCTTCCTCCTCGACATG
This sequence comes from Uropsilus gracilis, assembly GCA_004024945.1. Classification (NCBI taxonomy): domain Eukaryota; kingdom Metazoa; phylum Chordata; class Mammalia; order Eulipotyphla; family Talpidae; genus Uropsilus; species Uropsilus gracilis. The sequence goes on along the minus strand of PVHY01006474.1, from coordinate 56,191 downwards.
AACTACTCTCCCACTTCTTCAGACGACCAGTTTTCATTTTCTATCTTTATTTCATTGTCATTCTTTGCTTATCTTATATATTTGCCCTTCCTGAGGTCGAGTCTCACTCATCAACAACATCATAGCATGAAAGAATTTGTCACAGAGCTCCGCTGTCCAGGAATGGACAATCACATCAGCCATTTCATGAACATTATCTCCTAAAACCAACTGCAGGCAGCTGCCCACTAGGAAGAAAGGACTTTGAGTAGAAAGGGGACCCCATTCGTGCCAGGCAGTTCCTATTTTGCCAATGAAGAAGGCCCCTCCTGCTCTTTCGGCTCACTTGTTTCCAGTCAGTAAGACCTCCACCATGTTGCAGGTCTCTGCCTAAAAAACCTGAAGATCTTCTTCCCTTCACAGTTGGAAATTCTGCTTTGACTCAGTCCTGAGAAGCCAGGGTAACATTGCAAAGGAAATGACAAAGGTAAATTGGATGAAAAATAAGCTTTGAATTAGGTAGTTGCATGCTTTTCACCATCCTTTGTTTGGATGAGCCCTGCTGTGTCTTGATATGAATTCTCACTATCAGATTTTTCCCCACTCCCCTTTCTTGTCAGTGTCTTCTGAGGGGTGAGATGGGGAAAGACTGTCTTGAGGCTGAGGGTGGAGAAATACAGATTTGCATGTTTAAAAGCAGAGGTGAATGAGAGTAGGGGTGGGGGGTGAGGTTATGTTTGTGAAGTGTCCTTCACTCCATGGCCTAAGGCTGGGGCACCTCTGGAAGTGTGGTAAGGAGGAGTGAATTCTGCCAGAGTAAGTCCAGTTTCCGGCACCTCCAGCCTCCAGGCCTCGACCAGGTGGAGTCTCCTGGGGAAAAACTTTACCTAGTCTTCTGAAGTCATAGAAGGGCCACAGAAGACCCAGAAGACTGCCATAAGGCACAAAGGCAGTTAGATTATATGTCCTTATTCTTAAAACTGCTCTACTGAGAATGGCAAAGACCATCAAAAAAAAAAGAGAGAGAGAAGACAGTGTTAGATGCTGATCATATACTACAATTCCAGCCAGTGACTAATTGTGCTTCCTGTTAATATTCAAAACATAGCTGACAGGAAAAGTTACAGACTTACAAACTCCATACACCCTCTCTACACCCTTATTAGTAGTGTCTGTTGGAAATTCAGCTCTCTCAAAACAGTATTGCTGAGTCATTTGAAATTTTCACTACAGAATATTATAATCTACTTACTAGTAAGGAAACACACACACACAGTATAGTCTTAAAAGTCAGAAAATCATTGAAAGACAGGAGGCCCAGTAGTTTGGAGAGAGAAGTATAAAACGAAAAAAAATATTGTTTAGTAATTTCAAGTGCAGGGTAGCAGGGAAGAATGGGTAGAAGGGATCCAACATACTATGGAGAATTATTGGTTTTGGGGTGGTGAATGTGGTGTGGTAACATACATTTAAAGGTTATACTCCTAAACTGGACACAGTGTTGTACACCACTGTTACTTCAATAAAAACTAATCCAATTAAAAAATAATAAAATGGGTGAAGGAAATCAGTTTTAACTAAAATATTTCAATTTAACTACCGGACTAAAAATAAAAATATATTTTTTATAATGGATCTTTATAAGTACTTGGTGTTTGAATGCCCATACATGTTTACATGAGGGGAAAATGGCATTAGATAATCTATTTCTCAAGTTCTTAAAAGAACTAATTTCTTCACAAGATAATGAATTAAGAGTCATATTTTAAAACTAAACAGAAGTAACCCTTCTTAAACAACAGAAAATCATTATTTGAAGATCTTCCTTGTACTGTTATATATGAAAATGACAGGTAACTCAGGAAAGTAATACCCCAGAAATCATACACAATCAAACCAGACACATGGGTCATTCGAGTTCCATCTTGAAAACTATAGTTCTGGTGTGTTCAACTTTCAATAAGCTTAAGAAGAAGACTTGGATAGCTCAATGAACTACAAGTGAACAGACTTAAACCATAGTCCTATCTCTGCCACCAATAACCTCCGTAAGTTTGATTAAGTTACCCAAAGTTCCCAGACAGCAAAAATGATGCTGTCAAAGAGAATTCTAGCTCTAGCTCATATGACAAAAAGGAAAAAAGTAGAAATGAATTTAGGTTGTGGGAAAAGAATCTCAAACTTATGGAAATTTTGAATGTAACTGATAAAAGCCATTGGTGATAATCTTCTTGAAATTAAAATAAAATGCACCATTTACCAAGCACTTCTTGTTATAAGCTGAGTTCTTTATGTCATTTCCAACCATCTACAAATTTACAAAGAAGTATTACTATCTCTAATTTAAAATCTGAAAATTGAGGCTCAAAGAATTTTGGTCAGATGCCTAAGATTTACACAATTATTAAGTATTAGTACCAAGTACAAACAGAGATCTTATTCAAAATCTTTTACCTATTTTTACTGTAAATAACTGACAATTCTATTATTCATTGTATAAAAGTTTAAACAAGGAATAGAAGGGAGTTTTTGAAGTAATTTAGAAAACTCTGAAAAAAAATTCTGATAACTTTATGAGGGACCATGACAAAGATGAATAACTAATCACCAAAACTCTATGCCCATCTCTAATGGGAATGTTGCCAAAAGTAGACACATAGATAGTAACCCCACACAACCCATTTGCTTCCAGGATGAGTCAAATAGCTATCTTTCCTGGGAATATTTTAACTCCCAGACCCTTTCCTCAACAGCTTAGATCAAAGAGTTCCATAGTCAAAGAGGAAATAAGTCACAGATGGAAGCAGACTAGATCCCTGAACTACCACATGAAGGAGATCAACCTGCTATCTAGACATACCAACATCAAATTATTAAACCAGTGAGGAAAAAAATTTTATTATGTAAAACACTAATATTTTCAGGTTTGTTTGTTACATCATCCAGAATGTTCCTGAGACAGGAGACCAGACTATATAGTGATCATCTTCTTTGTTTTGCTCCTGTATTCCTTGAACAAACAGTGTTTCCTACTCTATACATTAGGTAGAGGTAAGGGAGTTAGGATCAAGGGTAGAGAGTTGTAACTCCATGCCTTAGAGGATAGGAGATGGGGAGATAGGAAAGGTATATCAAATTACTCCAGACCATTTGCAAATGCATCCCCTCTTGCTACGTGTGGCATACACATACATCTTGGTCTTGGTAATTATGCTACGTATCAACACACACCACATTCAATTTTGTAACACCCAATTACATGATCTGATTGACAACCACTTTCCTAACAATAAGATTATTATACTGTCTGGCTCAGAACTTCCCAATATTTGAAACCAGCACTACACTCGTATATAGGACCAGACCAGCACAAAGTATACAAAAGGATCACATTGCATTAGCTAAACCTGGTTGTTTAGTCTCTAGGATTATCACAAGGAATTATGACAAAGTGGGTGGTTAAAGCATCATCCACTTACTCCCTAGGAGTGTCAGAATCTGGATGTCTGAAGTCAAGTGAGTGGGTTCCCCCTGAATTCTGTAAGGAAAGACTTGTTCCATAGCTCTCTCCTAACTTCTGGGGTTTCTGATAAACCTTGGCACTCTTCAGCTAGTAGACCCAGAACTTCCATCGCTGCTTCCATCTTCACATCTTCACTCTGCCTCTGCCCTTGCTCAGTGTCTGTGTCCAATTTCCCTCTTCTCACAAGGACATCAGTCATATTGAACGTCAGGCTCAACTTTATCAAGTGGGAACTCAAATTGACATGTAGTCAATTTGAGATGTTGCAGACATGATTTCCCAATAAGTCACATTGACTGATATCAGAGGTTAATCATTGGTATATTTTGGTGGGAGACAATTCCATCTAGAGCAGCCATGAAGACAATCCTCATCTTGATACCAAGTTTTGATAACTGATCCACTGGAACCTAATCTCTAAAACAGATCAGTTGAACAAGTTTTCTTGGAAGAAGGTTTAAACCTTATCTCTTAGTGTGCCATTTTGAGCCCTTTCTCTCATGTTTTTTCCGGGGCTGGATACCTGCCTGCATAAGCCCTGCCAGTCGGCCCCTTCCAGGCTGCCCTTGAGCCCCCACAGACTTCCTGAGTCCCTAGACTTTAGTCTGTTATCTACCTCAGTGTCACCTTGCAAGGAACTTCCCTTTCTCAACACCAGCCCTTACTGGTGGACTGGATTTCCCAATCTCTACTTATTTGATTGTCCCCGTAAACAAGGAGCCTCGGTGGAGATCAGTGTCTGGTCCAAAAACTTGCATCTGATCTGTAGGAAGGAGTCAGGAGGGTAGATATTAGATACCAGACCCAGGAAATTGTTCAGAGCAGGCAAAGCTCCTCCAGGAGAGCCCAGAGGTTCCTGCAGTCATGGAAAGTCTATGTACCCAAGAGTCAGCGCACAGTAAGACACACAGTGGGGCTGAGCAGCCTCTGATGCACCTCCAATCCCTGGAATCTGGCACAAGTGCAGGTCATGCAGCATCTGAGGCCAAATATCCCAGTGGTCAGAAGTCCAGAGGATCAGTGGGAGCTGAGAAGAATGCAGATCAGGAAGGAGGTGGGGCACCCCTAGAAGTATACCAACCCTCAAGTCTTCGTGCCTAAGCACATCCTAGGGCAAATCTGATACAGGCACGTTTCCTGCTCACGTTCGCAGCTACTTCTTGTTGGGGCAGAAAACACATTCCGAAAATGGTCAGCCCTGAGGCACAAAAGAGAATGTGCAGGTGAAAATAGTTACAAGTGCAGGAGTTCTTAAAGCTCAGAGATCACCTTCGACTAGGACTCCCTCATTTTACTAATAAAAGACCCAGTGAAAGAGAGATGGAGCAAGAGTGAGAGGAGGGAGGAGGATGGGAAGAAGGGAGGACCTGCAGTTTAGCCTCATTGTCTTCCAATGCTTTAAGAGGCAGATTCTGGCTCTGAGAGAACACCTGGCTAGAAGCCACACACCTCAGGCTTCCCAGTGGTCTCAGAGGGAATCACTTTCCACCTTCTAACTGTGTGAAGAAGGTGTGAAAGCAGCAACTGGACTAAAAATATGGTCTTGGCACTGAAGCTTCAGGTCCCTCTGAGAACACCACACAGGAGGCGCTCAGGAGGCTGGGTCCTAATCAGATCCCATTTCTTAGGGAGCCCAACCCTTAGGACAATCAGAGCAACGAATTTTCATGCTGCTGCAGTGTTTAATCAATCAGCAAGACAAGCTTGTTAGATTCGCCATCGCAGCGGGGACCTGAGCTGCCTGCCAAACTGTTCCTGCCAGTAGCTTTTGAATAAAAAAAGAAAGGAGTGAAAGGAAACAAAAGCCAACCAGCTGTGTCGGTGTGACAGACTGGACTGGGACTGAAGGCAGCTTCAGAGGAAGGAGCTGGGCCAAGTTTGCACCTGAGCTCTCCAAGGTAACCTGTTACCTGTTCTTTGGAGAGGTGTGCTATCAAGCACGCTGGGGCCTGTGGAGTGGTGCAGGTAGCTTGCTAGGGAAGGGCTTCTTTCTGCCTCTGTCTTCTTCCTGCCTCTTGTTGTCTGTGCCCCTGGAGTAGGTGACCAGACCCTTTTCCTTGGCTGAAGATCCCCAAGTTCAGCATCATCACAAGTTTTTGTGTTCCATGATCTTCATTTTCTTAGAGGCAATGTTTTAAGTGGGCCATTCTCCACCTCTCTGCCTCTGACTTCCTTTTTAACAAACTTCATTCCCAGAGGTTTTGTTAAGCAGGACATTACGATCCAGGAATGTGCTAATAAGGATCTCCCAGAGCATCTAGTCCAGGTCCATCATTTCCAAAGGGAAAACAAGGATACTGTAATAAAGTACTAAATAAATAACTGTGTCCATATACTATGCCATGTAATAAAATGTTAAAAATTGTTACTTTTGAAGCTTAAGAGGAAGGGCAGGAAAAGTCACACAGAAGTGGGTAGTGATGAAAACCACTTTATATTTTTTGGCTATAGCATGTAGTAGTGTGATAGTTTGCTAGAACCACTGTAACTGAGTTTAATAACTGTGTTGCTTAACACCACAGAAGTGGATTCTTTTGCAGTTCTGGAAGCAACAAGACCAAAACTCAAGGTTTCAGCAAAGTTGGTGCATTCTGATGACTCAGAGAGTCTGTTTCATGCCTCCTTTAATTGATGAATAATTGATTAGTTGATTGATTGATGTGGGTGCTATTAGACTATAGCACTGCATATGATTCGAAAGAATAGATTCACACCTCCTCATCTGTACATCACGAAAGCCTCCCCTCACCAGAGCACCACAACCCTTATCATATACCACAGCCCCCTCCTCACTTTGTCTCTATCCTATCTTCCCCCTCTAACAGCCTCAATTCTGTGATCATTTCCAGTCTCTTTTGATTTAGTTGTGTTAGTTCACTCTTATGATTGAAATCAGATGCTTGTCTTCCATCCATGCCATCAGAAATAGCTATTCGTCTTATTTTAGATAGCTAAGTAGTATTCCATCGTGAATATGCAGCACAACTTCTTGATGCCATCCTCCACCCCTGGGCACACGAGGTCATCCCAAACCTGACTCATGCCTCCTTCTCAGATGCTGCCAGTGGCAGGTGGGTCTTAGCAGCCCTGGACTTATGAGTAGCTCCTATTATCCTATGCTACCTCCCCTTATCTCTCTGTATCACCTCCATTCTCTGTATTTTTCTCCTCTTACAGGACCCTCAGTAATATTGATTTAGAGTCTACCCTGTTTTGTTCCAGCCAAGCGCACTCATCTTAACCTGATTACATTGGCAAAGACCCTATTTCCAGACACAGTCACATTCATAGGTGCAGAGTGAGGATGTCAACATATGCTTTAGTCAGGCTGGAGGTGGGAGTTGAGGTCCTTTTGGACAGATCAGGCCTTTGGAGAACTCCAGCACACCCCTGCTATGGCCTAGGCCACTGGCAGCGGAGGGGAGTAAGGTGGGTTCTAGGTCACTGGGGTCTCAGGGTCTCAAGTTCTCAGGTACAGAGGTCTCAGGTTGAGGAGGCCAGTCTCTGCCTCCACATGGGCAGGGGTGTGGGCAGAGCATGGGCTTGGAGGGGGGTGGATCCCCCTCTGTTTACTCCAACCTCAGTCAGACCTGCACTAAGAATGGAAAAACCAGTCACTCCAGCTGGAGAGGAAGGGAGATAATAACGGCCCTGGATATACCCACTACCTGGGCAGGACAAGCAGTATGTTAGGAACCACTAATATAAGGAGGTTAGATCAAGGACTGAGATGACCTATCAGAGATTTCTACCTGCATCATCTCTGGAAGTTGGGAACAAGTATATGGAAGAGAGTGTTGAAACAGAATAACTGACAGGCAATGACCAGTCCATGATTGCAAAAGTAAACAAAAACAAAACAACCAAGGGCGTAAGTGAGGTTACCCAGGGAAAGAATGTGGAAGACAAAGAGGAAAGGAATGAGAATGAAACTGTTTGGAACACACAGTGCAAATGAAAGGCACAAAGAAGCTACTCATGTTGGATATCTAACAATTTGTGTCACAAAGGGCAGGGAGATAGATTAGACTTGAAGGAACACTGTGGAATCCATGTCAGAAGTCTGTGTAAGGTAAGAACTAGCAGCATCTAAATGCTAGCATATACAAAAGCAATTTGAAGTGGTGGGAGTTGAGTTTAAAGATAAAACAGAAGACTAAACTTTACAGGCCACAGAGAAAGAATGTTTTAAAGAATGCAACTGTGAAGAGATGAGAAAGGGTATTAGCCAGGTAGGTGACCAAGTGGAAAGGTGTTTTAAAGCCAGAGAATCTTGAGCATATTAATAGACTACAAGGGAAAGGGAGAATTAAAGACACAAGGCAAAGAGAGAAGGATGAAAAGAAAGAGCTAACTTGATGTCACTCTTCTAGGACAATGGAACTAACACCAGGCAACTGACTCAGTCCTTGTGCTCAGCCTCTCTGCCAGCTGCTTGGACAAAGTCTCTACTAATGCATCTGTCCTGCAAAACTGCTTCCCCATCAAAGACATTGATAATGACATTCAAATGCAGTGATGACATTAGTGCCTTCATCATGTAGGAGAGGATGGGAAGGAGAGAAAGGACAGATGTGAAAACAACTTCAGGAGGGGAAAAGGAGGCCTATATGGAGGAGATTTTCACAGCTCTAACCCTGGGCTGAATTGAGCACATTCTGTGCAAGTTGGTGAGGATGCTGTGAAAAGCTACAGGATTCCTGGCTAGGGAACCTGCAAATTGATTCTGGAGAATCCTGGTTGTCAGAGAGATTGGGGAATCCCAAAAGAGAAAGAGCCAGGGTTCAAATTCTGTCTCTTCATTTGGTGCCTGAGCCCTCAGCTCAGGTAGAGTCCTGGATTGAGGACCTCAGAAGACTCTGAATGAGAAATAGAATGCCTCCAGGTCAGCCCACATAGCTGCCTGTTAAACAAAAGAAGTTGCTATTTATTGGAGAAGAGTCCTGGACAGACACCAGAATCTATGCAAGACCACACTGATAATGTCAAATCTAAAATTACCCAATATATTAAAACTTAAGGAAAAGAAACATTCTTAAAGGAAAAGAAAATCAAGCAAAACTGGTCCTGAGGTGTTAGAACTAGAAGGCAAGGATTTTAAAGCAGTTACTATGACTATAAAATACTTTTGCAATGACTACAAAGAGGAAATTTCAGGAGTAAAACAGAAATGCTACAAAAGATATAAATTTTAGAATTGAGTTTTAGAAATTCTAGAACTTGAAAAATATGGTTGCAAGATTTTTGTATGTAAAGTGCTACAGTTTTAATGGAAAAGGGATTGTAAAAATATTATCTGTTTTATATCTATATATACACATATGTAAATAAACCCATAGAATTATTTCTAGAGCAATAATTTTCCAAAATAAAAAATTTCTATGTAAAACAACTAGAAAATCAAAATAGAATTTTGAATTATAATCTAATAAGTAGGAAAAGGAAGAGTAGAGAAGAGAGATGAGTAAAATAGTAATTAAATGTGGATTAAATCCAAGCATATCAATATTTTATGTAATCATTAATAATTAAGAGACTAAACACTCCAATTAAAACAAAAATTGTCAGATTGATTAAAAAGGAAACAAGACCCAACTACACACTGTTTAAATGAATCTGACTTTAAATATAAAGACACAAATAGAAGAAAAATATATTATGCCATTAATAAGCACAAAATGACTAAAATAGCTGTGGTAATATCAAGTAAAAATTATTTAAGGAAAAATTATTATCAGAAGCAAAAGTGAAAATTTTTAATATTAAAATGCAAATTCACTAAGAAAATTTAACAATAATAAATGTGTTTCTACTTAATACAGATATTTAACATACATGAATTAACAAGAGAAACATAACCACATTACAGTCAATTTTAAATGCATGAAAATTTGGTAGAATTAAATAGAGAAACAGACATTTTTATAATCATAGCTATAAACTTTAATGTCATCCTTTCATCAACTGCTAGAATAACTAAAATTTCAGCAGACACTTATGTTTGAATGACACTACGAACCATCTTTATTTAACTAATATGTACAGAAGACTAAATTCACAAAATCAAAATATGCGCTCTTTAGAATTCCACATGGAATAGTCACAAAAATGAACAATATGACCAACCATAAATATAAGAGCAAAGTATGTTCTCGAATCACAATGGAATCAAATTAGAAATCAGTAACAGTACGATGAAAGAGAAAAATCACAGTACATTAAATAACATACTTTTATTTTATTTTATTTTAATTTATTTATCTATATTTCACATCATTTCAATCCCTGGGGGTCACCCACCACCTCCCCCTCCCACCCGCTCCAGCTGGTCCCCATTCTCCTCTTGTGCAGTTTCATTTGGTTGACCATATATTAGTGAAACCATTTGGTTTCTGTCCCTTTCCATCTGGCTCGTTTCTGCTAGAATGATTTCTTCTAAGTACATCCAGGTTTCCATAAATTCATCAAATTTGTCATTTTTAATTGCTGAGTAATATTCCATTGTGTATATGTACCACATTTTTTTCATCCAGTCATCTGTTTTGGGGCATTTAGGTTGCTTCCATGTCCCTGCAATTATAAATTGTGCTGCGGTAAACATCCGAGCACATGTGTCCCTTTGTACCCACATATAGGTCTCTTTTGGGTAGATTCCCAAGAGAGCAATTGCTGGGTCAAATAAATAACATACTTTTAAATCTAATAACCAAACTAAAGTACACAGCTGGGGGGGGTGGGTGATGGTTAGGACAGTCAGAGAGGGGGAGGTTGTAGGAAAACCCCAGGGAATACAAAAATGTGAAATATATATATAAATAAATATGACTATTTATAAAAAATAATAACATACTTTTAAATAACCTACTGGTCAAACAAGAATTCAAATTTGCAGAAAGATTTGGAGTAAATTTGATGCCACAAAAGTTAAAAAACTAGAGATTAAACTCAGAGTAAAGAGAAGGAAGAAAACAATAAAGGTAAGAGCAGAAAACAATAAATTAACCATAATGAAAAAGGAAAATAAAAACAAGAGCTGGTTCTTTCAAAAGATTGACAAAGTTGATAAACTTCAATTAGGCTTTGAGGAGAAGGAAGAAAGGGAGGGAAGGAATCAGGGAGGGAGGGAGAGAGGGAAATTGTCAATAGACAAACACAAGATTTCTAAATAAATGACTTTAATTTGTAAATAGAATACCCACTGAAGCACATTGGAAAATTGACTTTTAAGGAAATATTTGCAAAACCCAAATGCTCTGTCAGTGTACAGAATTAAACTTACAGGTAAATTATGATACTCACTATTCTCTTCTTAGCACCATCACCCTGCTCCATCCATACCTTGTTCCTAAACTATTATATGATCATTGGTTTCCTAACCAATGCTTCCTAATTTTGTATTAAAAAGTATAATACACAAAAATGTATTAAAATAAGATATAAATGTAAAACCTAAGGAAGTACCCATAGAACAACCTCAAGGTCAAGAACTAGAACAAGGCCAGTCCCTGACCAGTCACAGCATTCCTTCTGCTTGTGAGATTACTATTAACTTTTAGAATAACTACGTCCTTCTGTACTCTACAGGTTTACCATCATAGTGTGCATTCCCAAGTTATATTTTCCCTGTTTTTTGGAATTTTATCTGAAAGCATTCATAAATGATTTTAGTATTTGACACCCTTTCTTCAACTGTATATTTTAAATATCAATCATATGAATGTGTTTAGGTCATCTGCTTTGTTGCTATATAGCTTTCCATTGTATAAATATGACACAATTTATTTTTTCTAATTTTTAGTTGCAACACCACTGTGAATATTTATTCACAGAATAAAAATATTTATTCATGTCTTTTGTAAGGTGCAGAGTAGAATTGCCGATCAATTGACATCTTCCACTCATCTATACATTGTCAGTTTGTTTTCTAACATCAGCAATGAATGACAGTTCCTGCTTTTGTGTGTCTTTCCCAATACTTGACATTAACTTCTCACTTTTGCATTATGAGTTACATGTTACCGAAGTTTTGATTTTTATTTCCCTGAGAAGTAAAAAGATGTCTTTTCATGTATTACTTAATCTTTTGGATTTCCTATTCTGTATTTAAGTTTTTCCCATTGGGGAAATGAATATAATAATACATATACAAAGATGACAAAAATATGTTTTTATTATTTTATAAGGAAAATGAAGAAATTCTAAAATTTATTTTATACAGGCCTTTTATTTGTAGTATACATTATTAATATATTGCCTAATCCTATGGTTTGCCTTTTTCTCTCATTTGTTTTTTGGTGGGCAAAAGACATAATCTAATGTAGTGAAAAATATTGATTATTTTATGGTTAGAGATATCTGCATCTTCTTTTTCTCCACCCTGAAGTCTCGAAAATATTCACTTGAATTACCTCCTATAAGCTTTCATGCACTGCCATTCACTTAGTCTGAATCTACCTGGAAATGTTTCTTGTAATATATAAGAAAAGGGTCCTATTTAATTTTTGTTTACATAATATATTATCTTAATATTATTATTTACCCATACATGTGTCAATAAATATCTAGGTAGGTGAATATGTTGATATATATCTAGTGAACAGTTCATGTGAGCCATGTACAATATACATGCTGAGTCTAGTGTATAGTTTTTAGATATGCATTAAATAGTACAATTAGTGTATTAATTCCATCTCTGTTGTTAATAAATTTTTTCTGTTTCTTTTACCAATTACTGAGAGATGTTTTATCATAGCCCACCATACTTGCAGATTTGTCTATTTTTTTGTAGTTCTAATGTTTTTTAATTTATATTTTTGGAAATTTTATTACAAGCATACAAATTTAAAATATAGATTAAGTCAAATTTTAAAAACTTGGCACAGACTTAGCAATAGATTTAGAAAAATTACAACTCAAAAAATAAGCAATAACAAAAATTAAGAATTCAATGAATGGCTTTAATCCCAAATTAGACATAGGCAAAAAAAATTACCGAACTGAAAATTAGGTTAAAAGAATCTCTCAAAATTAAGCAACAATAGGCATAAGGATAGAAAATACAGAGAGAGTAGGTAAGAGACACAGAGTATATAGAGAATATGTAACACAACTAATTACTACTCCTTAAAGATAAGTAAACGCAATATTTGAGAATATAAAACGAGGAATTTTCCAAAACTGATTAACTTAAGATGCCTGGGGAGCTTAGTGTCCAGGACCTTCTTAATCCAATCTCAGGCAAAGGCTTACTTGTCTACCCAGAGGACTGGAAGTCAAACTGGTGCTTGTGAGAACTATTTTATTTCTGATTAACTCCTACCTCCCAGGGTGAAGTTTTGACAGACCCGAGATTCCCATTGTTTTTCCCTTTGGGGCCCTTAGAGCGCCCCTCAGAAGCTCATCTATTTTATCAGCTAGTGACCAATATAAGTAAAAGGATCCATTCTATATATTTCGACTATAAAGAAATCGAATTCTTCCTAAGCAGAGATCGGGTAGTAAAAGTGCTGGAAGAGTCAGTAGAACAAAAGGAAAAGTAACGTCACCCAGGGATGAGGAAGCTGTTATATGCCTTGGTTTGGAGACCACTAATCTACACGTTTGCCTCTATTCCTGCCATTGCTTTTTTTTTTTTTTTTTTTGACTAGGTCTCCCTATTTTTGCCCATGGAACCGCAGGCTCTCATTGGCTGGGGTACCTCAGACTCAAGCAATCCCCATCCTCAGCTTCCCAGGTAGCTGGGATGACAGGCGCGCACCACCACGCCCAGCTATTTTTTGGAACTAGGTCTACAGAGCCCCAGGCGGGACTCGAACCGCGATCCCTAGCCCCAGCCGCTTCATAGTCTGAAGCTTACGGGCACGAGCCACCGTGCCCAGCTCCTGCCATTGCTTTTGAAACTGACCTACTTCTTGTAACCAAGAGTAGGAGCTTAACCCCTATGGATGCTGCAGAAACCAAGACTAAAGTTGGCAGAGACTAGAGTTGCCATCAGAAGTAGGAAAATGGTTTCATTTTTTAGTAACCCAGTCAGCATAAGACCACCAAATGCAAACCCAGAATTTGGCAGTCATATTTATCGGTTCATTGCAACAAGAAAGACACTGGAGGAAGCATCCAGCAGTTGTTATCAAATGGAAATGGAAAATACAGAGTTATTATCAAATTTAGGGGAATGGTGGCATTTAGGTGAAAATTTATAAGAATTAAAGCAGCTACCAAGTAAAATGGAACTGAGCAAAAGGATCCATATTAGCACCAAATGGCAAAGGAGTCTTAGAAACTAAAATTAAAGGGGTCTTTCGTTTTCTTAGAAACTGAAAAGTTAAGATAGCTGTGGAATGTTGTGTCTGCAACCACTTATCTGAAATTCAGGGAATGGAATGAAAACCTGAACTGCTTCTCTGTATCAAAGTACCCAAGATCCTTTAGGCAGCAGGGAGATAGTTCATTCTTCCTGATACAATTTCCAACAACAAATGATTTTAGAGGAAAGCATTTTTCACTGGTAAGAAAGCACTGGTCACTTAAAGAAATCACATGACACTTTATGGCTGTAGCACGTTCCTTGGAAAAATATTGTTTCCCATTAATTTCACAGTTGGCTTTATCGGTGGTTATTATTTCAGCCTGATGAAATGGCAGGAATGATTTTTACATTGTCAGTGTAAGTTAATTATTATATTCTCATTCCTTTCTTCTAATTTCAGTTTTCCATTTGTGTTTCCAATTACCAGAACCTAGTTGGAAGTCAGTCAGCAAGGAGTGTAGGAAACACAATTTTGAGGTTTTGTGACTCCTGAGAAATGGAGTAAATTTTCTTGAAATGAATTTCAGAGGCAAAAGGAAAATTAACGTGCAGAATGTCTCTCTCCAAGTTCACCAAAAAACCTCCAGAACAAAGTGATATTGATGATGGTCTTAGCTTTCTAGTTTTCCACCTCTATTAAGATCTTGGTGAAGAGTTACTAAGCTCTTTGCCATGTTAAAGAAAAATTTTAAATTTTCCCAGTTATTTTTGTGACTAGAGTAGATTGATTATTCAGAATAATTGCCTAGTTTACCAGTACCCACTCCCTCCACTTTCTCATCAACCTAGCACGCCTCTGTCAAACTAACTCTCCTAACTCAGTTCCAGTCATGTCACTTCCCTGGTCAGAAATTCAAATGGCTGTCTCCTTTAATGTTCAGCTTCCTTTAAGTGATGTTTAATTGACTTATCATGTAACTTCTCCCTTTTATCCCCCTCTGTCCCCTTTAAGGAACAGATAATTTACTTCAACAAAAGACTGGCATCAGGTCACAACTATGAGTTCAAGTCACAAGAAACACTAACTCTAACTGCCTTTGTGCTTTGATAAAGCTCAAGTCATAGAAGTATCAGCCTTTTGCATGTGTGTTGGTACCTCAGGAGATTGAGTGCATTATTTCATAGTCTAAATTCTAAATTAATAGTCAAAACACTGCATGAAGTGGCTCAAACCCAAAATAAGCAGTGGCTAACTCTTTAAAAAAAAAAAATCACAGGAAGGGTATGAAGATTAGGTCTAAGGAAAAGAAAAGAATACTATACTTGTGTAAGAAGAAGTGAGGAGCAATTCTGAGCCAGGGAGTTGAACTGAGAGTCAACCTATGGTAGAAGGTAGAGCTATTTGGACTCTACTTCTTGAGTGCACGTTGATGAGAAAAGGGAATGGAGCTGGGACTCTTAGCAGTTGATCTGCTGGTGAAGAGGGGAGTCTGTGGAGAAACTGTCAACTTGTCACATGTGTCTTTGGTTTGGACCTCAGTCTCTGCTCAGCAGAAGCTATCTGGGGATAGAATGGGGAAATCTAGCGGCATGCCATGAACTCTCCCACCCCCCCACCCCAGTTTGCCCTTTTCTATAAATACATTCTTCTTATGTAAATAAATCACTCACAAGCTTCCTCAAAGCAGGACATGTAAGCACAGGCAGCCCAGGCCTCAATTCACCAGGGTTACAAAAGGAACTCTATCCCAACCTCATCTGAAAATGCTAGAGGGATGTCATTGATCTGGCTTGGAGTTAATGTCCATCCTTGAGTTCCTTTGTCTAGAGGCAGAGATTTACCAATTGACCTAATTTAAACTAGGCTTTCATCTCTAAGACTGCAGGGGGGTTGAGGTGTACTATGAATATATATCAAGCCTAGGATGTGTATCTCCCCCTTCTGTGACACAAAGAGGTGGTACAACTCAGTCCCTTCAAAACTTTCTGGTCTGAGAAGAAATAAATAAAGTATGCCCATTACCCAAGATCTTCCCAGGGGCCACCTGGGTTGGTTTTCTGAGTTCTAGGAGCTCAGGTTTATCCAGATGATATTACAACAGACACAAAGCAGATCCTTCCAGAGCTCAACAGAGCTCTGACTTTGTAAAACCCTTATAGTAGCAGTGATTATTCATGACTCTCTTTTACCTACACAAGTCTATTTAAAGAAGTACTTTTAACACTTGGGTTTTAAAGCAGAAGTCTTTTATTTGAGACCAGGAATCAGACAGGACAATATGGCTGTCTTCCAAATCCCTTCCCTACCTATCAATCTTGAGTGGGCAATTACTTATGGACAAAGGTTTTCAGACTTGTGAGATCTTTAGTTCTTCAGTTCATGAAGTGCTGGTGTCAATCACAGAGGGGTCTGAGTGAGTGGATATCAAGTTCACTCAAGAACTAGCTGACCCAGGGAATCAGCTACTGAAGACCAAGGACAGGCAAAGTCTAAATTCTAGAAAACTACAACCCAACCATGAAAAAATAGCTACAATAAGCAGATAACAAAAATAAAAGATGATAAAGCCACAGAATGTTCAAGGACTTACCCGGGAACAGTAGTTAGATGTCTGTATACAGTACTAAAAAGACAGAATAATACATTAATACAGTATCTTTATGAAACTAAGATTCTAGTTTCAACAACTTTACCAGTTGCAGTATGCCTCTGAGAAAACCTTTTTCCCTCCTTCATTCATTCTCTTTGCATGAATTTTCTGGAACTATCATAAGTAAATCTTACTTACTGAGGGCTATAAATACCATTATCGATTGTCTCCCAGTTCTGGATGCTGGAAATCTGAGCCCAAGGTGCCAGCAAGGTTGGTTTCTTCTAAGACTCCTCTCATTGAGTTACCTATAACTGTTGTCCTGCTACCTCTACATGGTCAGCTCTTTTTGTTGCACATGTTCTGGCATCTCTTTGAGCTCAAATTTCCCCTATTTACAATGTTACCAGTCATCTTGGATTAGCACCCATTCTACTCCCCTCATTTTAATTAATTATATCTTTAAAGGTCTTAGCTCCACAGTCATATGCTAAGATACTAGATTCCAGGGGTTCAATATGCAAATTGGGGGGGAGGAACATAATACCATAGTAACTCTCATGTGCAAAACAGTGGAGAGTGTCACTTAGACAACTTGGGGTACAAAAGACCTTCTAGTCTAAATGAAGAGCATTTTTCTCAGGAGACCTAGAGAATTCTTGATCCCACTTTTGTCCTCTCAAATATTACATCCTTACACTGAGTTTGCTCTAACAATTATGACCCTGTGATTCTAATTATAAAACAGTCATTTAGGAACTGTGACGATGGGCAGATAAAAAATATCAAAATGTCAGAGACACGAGTCAAAATGTGAGCATCCTAAGATAGTTCATGACTATGAGATAGGTGGTTGTTTTGAGAGCCAGAAGCTTAACCAACCTCAAACTCTACAGTTTTAGCAATGAGTTATCTTCTTCACTATAAACTCTATCTGTGTAGCAACAGCTGTCAAAAAGCAGCCCCCATACATACAAATGAGAGATGATACCAGCCAGTTTGTGGGCAAGAGTATTTGGCTGTGTGAGCCCTGATGCTGACCTGAATAAGGGCATGTAATCTCAGGACATAGGACATTTTTTAAATTAGGTCACATTACTCAATGTCCTTATATTCAGTGCAATCCAAAAAATATTTTTCCAAGCTATGAATCATTTCAGGCAAATTGAATCCATATGTTTTTAATTCATGGACAATTGACTCATTAACAAATTGTATGGTGAGAACAAGTTAATGTCTTCAAATTTTTTAAGCCTAGCAGTGAGGCTTGTTTCTTCAGTTATTTTCCTTAGAAATGTAAAATGTTTTATCCCCCCAAAAAGAAAATTAAATATGTCAATCCCCAACTTTACATGGTCTCAATTTGCCAAGCCTTAGAGGGAATTTGGCATATCTGTGGGGAGGGAAGGGCACTGTGACCTCAAATATCCTGTGTTTCTATCTTGATTGGACTGGAATTCTCCACTGCCTTCGACATTTGGTCCTCACCTCCAGATCAGTGACAGTAATTTTCTCACCCTATATACATTACAGTTGACACAGGGATTTCTCCTCCATCACCTGACTAAATCCTTGGTAAAATCCCATGAAGTTGGTGCTGCTAGTCAACATTTTTATTCCCATTCAAGAAGGGTGGATGTATTGAAGCCACAAATCTCAACATGTGACCTCTAAGCCTTTTTATAGTTCTGAAGTCCAAGGGAATTCTTCACTCTTCCCTCTCCCTCTTAGAATCTGAATCCCATCCATTTCCCAAAGCTCTATAAGAAATATGGTAAGTTTTTGACCCCAAACCAACCCCAGCCCACATGAATTCTCCCTTCTTTGAAATTCAGTAATATTTCTCATTTTTCCTTCATTCTGCTGGATTAATGGTTATTTTATGTCCACAACACATTTAAAGTCATTGTTGTTAGAGGTAGTGAGGGCTACAACTGTCCTTGGCCTTACACTAGGCACGCAACATGGAAAACCAATCATATGGTTGTCAGTACCTCAGGGAGTTCAGGAATATTGCCAAGCACCTGACTGACCAGGAGGCTAACTAGTGTCTGTAGCCCAACAATCTTTTTAGTGAATTCTAATGAGTGAAATAGAGGTCTAGCTGAAACCCATCATCCCTAAACTGGGGCATCCTTAGGCTCCAGTAGAGGTGCCCATCCTTGTCTCACTGTCCTGTCTATAACCTGCAAGGGAGTGGCTCTGAGTACCATGTAACCCTTGCCTACCACTGGCTGGACCAGAGATGGGAGCCTGATCCAAACTGAGTCCTGTCCTTTTAAGGTTGTGGAGGAGGAAGTCTCTAAGCAGCTGAGGAAATTGAGTCACAGGAGGTCTCACACCTTTTTGTGAAAGGTCATAGAGTTTAGTCAGCTTTGGCATTGTGTCAAAACCTCTCACAATTATGAAGGTGCAGAAAGTCCAGAATTGAGCAAAAGATATCAGCCTGCAGTAGGAGTCAGGCCAATGGAACAAATATCCAAATGCAGCAACGCTGAGGAAACTGGAGGTCTGTGGAGATTTGTCGGTCAATTCAGTTTCTCCCTTTTCCTAACTCCCCTAGCAGAACCTCACTTCTTATTCTGGAATTCCTTCAAGATAGCGCCATAAGTCCCTCAGTAGTCTCACTTTATATCTGGTTAGTCTAACGGCTTTCTTTTCCTTGTTATAATTAGCAAGATCTGAATAAAATGGTGCTGATTATTCTTCCAATTTAAGAGGGATAAAATGTGAGTGGTTCCAACTCATATTGATTCTGAAATATTAAAACCACCTGAGGCCATAAATCATACCTATGTTATCGATCCTCTAACAAAGCCTTTTCATTTTATAGATGAGGGAAATGATATCCAAAAAGGAAAAGGAACTCTTTCAAGTCGCATAACACTTGGTAGAACTAAGACTGGGACCCTCATATTCACCAGGGTTTTTCTAGCACATCATCGAGTCTGCTCTTTCAATTGATTAGTCTTCAGGACAACCAAAATCCATGGAAATTAAAGAAAAATCACAAAGATCATTAATGTGTCCCCCTCCCAATCTCACTAATGGCTTATTGGGGAATGTTGCTTAGTCTCAGGCAAGTTAAAAGTAAAGATGAGAGAGTTGCTGATGATGCATTTTTTAAAGAGCTGAGTCAGAGGCAGAGAAGAGAGAAATGAAATGAGGTCATTGGCTATCCACTTTAAAGTATAATTCATATGCATCTTAAGAGAATACCAAGAAGGAAAGTTTATCAATTTTCCCATAAAAATATGAGGTCAGTCTGTTAATAAGAGAAACATATTGCAACTTGGAGCAATTGTGCTGAGCAGACTGGATCATATACGGAAAGCCCTTGTTATATACATCTTTACTATAATCTCCATCCTTACCACTCAGTAATTTGGAGTTTAAAACAATCAAAATCATTTTGTGTTACAGTATATCAGATTTCCAGTAATGGATAAAAACATCTTCAATGGCCTCCTCTCCTCGGGCATTGTACGACCTTGCATAGTTTAATATCACTATAATTTAATTAAAATATTCTCAAAGTATTTTTATTAAAATCTAAGTTATTTAAATGTCTCAGATGAGTGAGATCAAGGTGAATAAGGTGAGTTATTAAAAAATGGTAATTAGCATGAGGGATGGGCCAAAAAGAGATCAGAGAGAGTTAGTCCCATAAATAGTCCATACTCAGTGATAAGTAGGACAAAAGGCCAAGGGAGAAGCCCCTATATCACTATGGATGAGAAAGAAAACCTACTCTCCTATCTTTAGCAATAATAATGCCACTATGGTCACATATTGAACATTTACTCTATGCTGAGCATTTCGTATACATTGATCCCCAATCTTCATAAGAAATCTCTTAGGTGTGTAATGTTATTTTTATTTTCCCCATTTTATAGATTAATAATTACAGAGTTTAGAGAACTTACCTATTTCCCAGGTCTACTGGGTAATAAAGAATAGAACGTAGAGATTCCATGTTCCCACATCTCCTTACCTCTCATTTTTGTTTCATTCTACACATTGCTTTTGCTCTTCATTCTTCTCCATGTCAGGAAATGTGGGCAAAAGTGGCTCTGGGTCACATTCATACAGCTAGTGATCCAAGGGAAAACTTTCTAGTTTGCATATTAAAATCCTAGGGAAGACCACTATTGACCTAACTTGGCCCACAAGCCCATCCCTGAATCTATTAGTCTGTTCAAGAATATTCTATGATTACCCATACCTGAGTTCACACACTCAATTCCTCTGATTCATAAAACAGATGCCATGATGGGCAACATAGTCGGAATTCCATCACTATAGCCAGGACAGAATCAGATGGATATGAGGCAGATGGCAACAGACAAAATGCAGTGATCTGCTGAGAGAGAACTAGATTTTGGAGTGGAGAGTCCAGAGGTGTTAGAGAAAATGAAACCTGAAGAGAGGCATAAAGGTGTTAATTAATACAGTGTATCCAGATACCTGCAGTTGTTTTGATACATCTGGAGGACAGGATACCTATGGTAAGATGTTGAGGTCTGATACTGAAGACTGTGGGGAACATTGTGTGATTGACTAAGGAGCTGGTGCTTTATCCTGAAAGCAATGATGAGTCATGGAAGGATTTTAAGAAGTTACTGTGATAAGTTCTGATTTTGACAAAATCCAGTTTTAGAATAGCTATACAAGAAAGGTCAGGAGTAGAAAACTCAGTAAGGAAGCTGACAATTCTTCAGCCAAAGAAAATGAGTAAATGAACAACAGATATAGCAGTGGGGTTGGTGATAAAGAGATGGAGAGGAGTGATGCTACATAGGCAGGATTTGTAAAAGCAAATTGGAATTCTTACTGGGCTTATGATGAGGACAAAGGCCCACATACCTTCATGGCTGCTCTGGCTGAACTTCCCAGTAATTAACCTGAAGTGTCACTGCAAGCACAACCTAAACCCTGATGGGCTCCCAGAAGTAACAGAGTCACCCATCTCCATCATCTACAAATTTTAAACCCCAACTTCTACTTTTGCCATTTACAAAGGATGTTGCAAGCCCAGAGTCTTGGAAATTAAATCACAAGTACAGAAATTTTTCTCTAGGTCTTTTAACAGAATTTAACAGCTCAAGTTGAACAGCTGAACAACTCAGGAAGCAGCGTGGTGCTTGAAAAGAACTGAGCCATGAGCACAGGCTGGCCTGGGTTTGGGTCTCGGCTCTGACACCTCCAGTCCCTATGGACCAGGTTACACCTCTCTCAGCCTTGGTTTTCTCAGGGGATATTTCTCTGGTAGTAATACCTTTTCTCTCTTAGGGGTTTTGGGAGATTAAAATTGTAGTTAACACATGAAACAACAAGGCAATGTTGACAATGGCATTAGAAATGAATCTGTTTGAATGAATCACTAACTTCCTTTGCCCAAGGGAGCATAAGAAGAAAACTTTAGATGTGGAACATGAATGCTTTTTAGTAATAGGCTAAATCTCATTTCTATACAAAGGTAAATAATAGAGTTAACAATGTTATCACAGTAGGTACTTTAATATTGAGGTTAATACATTTATAACATTCTGTAATAAGTTATAATATTTTCTTCTTGAACTCAAACTGAATAAATAAAATTTCTTTTTAAAAAAGAAAAATTTGCATGATCACAATCATATGGTTAAGGGTTACATTCTGTAGGAGATAGCAAATAAATATTTGTACCCAAAAGGCAAAACATGACAGATGAGTTTATCCTTTCAATAAATAATAAGAAATCTTATTTATTCATTCAGAATATATATAGTTATAATTTCAAAAGAATATTTGTCCCCCTAACCAAAGATCATTCTTATTTGCCATTTATGATCATTGATGTATAACCTCTAACTTACTCTTTTATCTTTAAGATAAGGAGCTAGCCAAGACTGTCTATTACTATTATCTCACGTTGTCATCTTTTTTCTTATTTTCTTTAAATCTGTTGAGATTTATAGCAATTGTTCAGTCACAACTGTGACTCATAAAATTGTGAGCAAAAGATATGACGTATACGTTTGTTTCTCCACATATGCAAAGTGGCAGCACAGTGACTGTCCTGGAAAAATACCATAGGCACAAGGCAGGCAAGGTCTGCCCTGCCTGCAGTCTGTTCTCCACCCTTCACTCTGGAAAGCCCTGGCAGAGTAATTCCAACTATTGTAAGACCTTCCCAGTGAATGCCCTGCCATGCTTTCTATTGGTTCTTTCTAAATCTCAGTCAGAAACTGGAATTCTGTTTGGAGGCAGTATAGTCAGTAATTTTCATGCTAGACAATCATAAATCACATATGTAGAATATCTACTTTTCTCCTAAAGAAAGGAAAAGTGGCCCACCTACTCTTGGCTTTCACAGACTGACTGAAATTCATTGTAATAAAATGTAGATGCAACCTTTCAGGAAACTGGAAAAACAAAGTCAGTACAATGAACATTCTCCAATTGCAAACACACATCACATAATTCTAACACAGGTGACCCTGGATTTAAACCTGCTGAACTTGTGACGTTCCCTACTTTTGAACTTCATTAAACATCAAACTCCATATTGATAACTTCTAATTTCTGCAAGCTGCACTCCTGCATTCCAGTTGTCAGTAACTCGGTTAAGGATTGCTGGAGGTGCATTTAGAGTAAGTAAAGCTCTTTCAGATTTCTCTACACTTTATCTTTACAATTTTTCTTTAAACTTCAATTCATGATCTTCACTGTATCCAAGAAAAATTGATGGAATACATAGTATGTCAAGTCTACTCCCTGCACTCCACAGACAAGGCATTCCATCTCTCTAAAGAAACATGAGAATTTAACTTAATGTGTGAAAAATGAATGTGAAGGAACATACTTCCAAGTCCAGACACAACTCTAAAGTTCAAGGAAACTTATCTGTAGACTATGAAGAGCACTCAGCCAATGGAACAGATGGTCTTTGTAGGGAAAATGCATTATCAGTGTTTTTCATACTCTCTGCCACTAGCCCCTATGAACAGCACTTGTAGTATTACACTCTCCCCATTATTGACCTGGCTCAGTGGGTGTGTAAATGCGTTGGTGGGCTCACCTGGGCCTGGGAGTCACGGATAAAAGCACAGTCACCCCAGAGGAAGAAGAGAGAATGGAGGGTGAGGCGGGGGTGGGGGGTACAAGGGGAATGCAAAGGAGAATTAGAACAAGAGAGAAATTCAAATGACTATTTTCTTTGTTGCCTATTTTTCCCCTGTTCATTATTTAAAATTCTATGAAGATGTTTCTAAGGGTTCCAACACTTTCTAACTGCTAAAACCAACGATGACTCTACCCAGATACGGGGTGGTTACAAAACAGTCTTTATGAATGAAAAGGAATCAGGCAGGGAACTTTACATCTTGTCTTGGGTGGCTGAAATCATGCCCTACTTCTTTGCTTAGTTGGGTGGACCTTGGAAAGTCTTCTTTAGTCAAGGAAAATGACAAGAGGTCTCCTGTATCTAATAGGCACTGTTGTTCTAGAACTATGTGTAATGATTTGTGTGTGTGTGTTTTAACATTCTAATAAAGATGGTCTTTGAAAGTGCAAAACTGATGCCAGAAGAGAAAATACCAAGTTGAACAATTTTTCTCCAGACTCTTAGGAGGAAAAAGGCCTCAATAACTGCTCACTAAAGTTCAAAGGTAAGAAAGACTCATAGAACAGATTGGGGCTACTGGGTCACATTTGCAGAGCAAGCTGAGTCCAACACACCAGCAGGCCTGTGCTGGCCCAGCTCCCATAGAAGATGTTAAAGGGCTGTGGTCCCAGCTGGAACTAGCAGCCTTTCTAAAGCTGCCCACCAGACATCGTGATTCCAGCTTTGGAAAAGCCATAGGGAGCATGCAAATGCAGCCAACAGCAAGGAAAGGCCCTGCTTTAGAGCATATGGCACTGTGGCAAGACCTGGGGAAACAAAGGCTTTCCATAGTCTAGAGGAACCAATAAAACATGATAGACTCACCTTCAAGTGAAACCTCACATGACAACTTCACAAGCACCAAGAAAGCTGACCTATTTCTCCAGTTATTATACTGGAATTTTGAACTGCTGGGGAAATCAGAGTCAGGGAAAAGTCCATAAAATGGAAATCTTATGTGTCTGCTTAAAGGACATGTCAGGGATTGAAGAATTAATTTAAAACTATTTTACTAAGTGAAAGAACACAGTATAGAAGTTTGTGTGTGTGTGTGTGTGTGTGTGTATAGGGTTATATATATAGATTTACATGGGATATATATATTTATATGTATATACATATAAATATATATATGTATATACATATATATATATAAATATATATTTATATACATACAAATATATATAATATATATTTATATATAATTCCATTTATGTAAAATGCCCAAACAGGTAAATCTGTGTACTCAGAAAGTATGTGGGTGGTGGCCTAGGGTAGGGAGACAGAGAGACAAGTTGGAATAGAGTGAATAGAGTGACTATGAATTTGAACAGCATGAGGAAAATGTCCTAAACTGAGATTATGGTAATGGCTGCGTGACTTTATGGATAGACTATAAATCATTAAACTTTACATTTTCAGTGGGTAAATAGTATGGCATACAAATTATATCTCATTATGGGAGGGTATTTTACAAAGAATTATACAAGTACATAGTTCTCTCTAGAGAAGTGGAGACAATTTTTCTTCTGTGTGGGTTACATAAACCTTAAAGAATCTGCTTAGTTCATTCTCCTTTTAAAAGGATTCCATGAGGAGAGACAATAGTTTGTAGCAGTTGAGAGCCTGGTCTCTGGATCGATGGGTCCAGCTGTCAGAATCTAAACTTCAGTTGTATTCTGAGTTATGTGATTTTATGCCTTGACTTTCTCAGTTGCAAAATGGGGATAAAGTCTAGCTTACCTGGTTGAGTTCTTGAAAGGATTAAACAAAATGTTTAATATAGTTTGAATCCGTGGGGAGAGCCAGATGTTATCACCTGTATCTCCTAATAGATGAGACTAATACTTGCAGCTTGTGTTGTAATAGGAGAAACACATGCTGTAAATTTAAAGCAGTATAAGGATGGTGATGGGGGAAATATTTGATGCACCAAAAGTATATCAATCAATTGTTTCTAATCAATACAATTACACTCTCCTAGCCTGCTTTTCTGCCTTTAAGTCTAATACATAAAATTCCATAGCCTAACCTTTTTTTAAAAAAAAGGTCTTCAGAGATCCAAAGAGTTAATAACGTTTATACAATCTCCATTAAAATACCAAAGAAATTCTCACTCCAGGAGGCTCCCAGGAAGAAAGACCTCTCTTTCTTTATAACTTGTTACAAAAGATCTGATGTAATGGGTTACTAAATTGATAACATTCATTAGAATATCAAACTTGTTATTCTGTGTAATGTGGATCCCTTTGTGGATATTCTTGCTCTATTCACTATCTTTGGAAGAATAATTTGAACAAAAGGATCTAATAAAACTGCTAAGACTTTAAAATGATGCAAGTTGTGAAAATAACCTTGAAAGCGCAAAAGTGGAAAGAATGGAAAGAGAGACTGGAAGAGAAAGAAGGAAAGAGAAGGTGGAAAAGAATATAAAAGAATATATTGTTAGGGAAAGAGCTCCTTTGTTATTCATTATCTGAGAATTTCAGAGACATTCATGAACATCAAAACCAGAAATTAAAAAATACTGGAAATGACAACTGCTTAAAGTATTTAAAGGATTTTACAAAATGAAGT
Organism: Uropsilus gracilis; assembly: GCA_004024945.1. Taxonomy (NCBI): domain Eukaryota; kingdom Metazoa; phylum Chordata; class Mammalia; order Eulipotyphla; family Talpidae; genus Uropsilus; species Uropsilus gracilis. Next base: position 30,125 of record PVHY01006474.1, on the reverse strand, counting down.
TTCTCCATAAAGAGGTATCGTTTGTTCAAATTTTGTTTGTAGAATTCCTCCTATGTAAGTTCTTTGAGGAGAAAATACATAAGATTTTTTACATGTAAGGAGGAAGTATGTAACAAAAAACACTCACATGGACCCCATACTATGTAAAAATTGGAGTATTAGCAAATTACTGTGTCTACATATATTCTTCCCCTAACACCTTTATTCCCCAGCCTCCTTCTCAGTATATTTTTTCTTCTTTTTAAGCATTTAAAAATGGTATCAGTCTGTATGAATTCTCTGACTTATGTTTTTTCCATTCAGCATTAAAATTTTCATCCTTAATGATACATACATGTGAAACTAATTTCTTTTTCATGGGTGCATAATATTCTGTTTAGAGATAGTTCATATTTACTTCTGTCAGTGAGTCTTTTGATTCTTTCGGGATTTTTGCTGCATAAAATTGCTGCTATGACTATGCTTGCATGAATATTTACCCACCAGTCTTATTTAAATATAACTAACAAGTAATAATTGTATGTATTTACAGTATTATGATGTTTTGATAATAGATATATATCTTTATGAGATGTTTAACACAAACTAATATATCCATCACCTCACAGTTATGTGTGTTGTGAGAACATTTAAGATTACGGTCTTAGAAGATTTTAATTATACAATATACAATATTACATGTTATACATTACAGCAAAGAAACATACAGTGTTGAATATTAGAGTGCTAAAATTTACTGATACTATATATGAAAGCTTGTACCCTTTAACCAACACCTCCCATTTCTCTCACCACCCCTTGCTCTCCTCCCTCATCACTAGTAACAAACTATCCACTTTCTGCTTCAACTATTTGTTTACTTTAGATTGCACACATAAGTGAGATCATGCAGTTTTTTTGTGCCTTAGCACAATATCCTTTGCACAATATGCCCTTAGCAAAATATCCCCCAAATTCATCTGTACTGATGCAAATGAGTGGATTTTCTTGTTTTATTTTAAAAAATACTTTGTTGTGTGTATACATATTTCTTAACCCATTCATCCATCATCCAATACTAGGTTGATCCCATAGTTCATCTGTTTGCAATGAACAAGGGAGTGAAGATAATTCTATGAGATATCAAAGTCATGTCCTTTGGATAGCTATTTAGAAGCAGAATTGTTTGATCATATAACAGTTCTATTTTTACTATTGGAGAATATTGGAGAACTTCATTCTGTTTTCTGTAATGACTAGTTTATGTTTTAGCGTTTACAATATTTCTTTGTAATTCCTCTGAGTGAAATTGCTCAGTTGTAATGAAATCTTTGGTTTTAGAAACAAATGAAAAATTATTTTCCAAAATTGTTGTACCACTTATGCTCCTATAGGGAGCATATGAGAATTCCCATGAATCTACATACTTACTAAAGGACTTAAGTTTTTAGCTTTTATTTATAAATTCTCCTGATAACTAATGATGTGTGTTTTATTGTATTCATTTGCCACTTGGGACAAAAACTTCTTTGAAATAACTTTAATCTTTTGAACTGAATTATTATTTAGTAATCTTTCCTAACATGTAATACTTAACAAAGTATATACATCACTGTGTCTGGCTTATCTTTTAATGTATTTCTTGATGGAGACTCATGATTTCTTAATTTTAATATAATCTTAACTTACCAATCTTTTCACCACTTTAAGGTATTCCTTTTCTACTCAAAGTTTTCAACAGAGTTTCACCTTTTTACTCTTGTAATTTAGCTCATTGATCTATTGGGGAATTGAATTTTGTGTAGAAGGAAACGGAATTCATTTTATCACCCACACAGCAGCAACTTTCCCAGCATCATTTCCTAGCCCTTCTATTTTTTCACAGTAACTAGCACACTACTTTGTCAAAGGTAGAATTTCCTAATCTGCTTGAGGCAGCCTCTGAACGCTCATTTTTCTTTCACTGGTCATTTACTTATGATATGAACAATAATGCAGTCTTAATTTCTTTAGGTTTATACCAAGGTTTAATTTGAAAATTCCCCCATCCCTTATTATTCTTTGGAACTATCTTGGTGATTCTCAGACTTAGCTATGTCATATAATATTTTAACAGGTAACACTGTACTCACCATAGGCAAGCTTATGGTCTGGTAACAAGCAACCAACACATCTCAGTGGTTAAAGCAACTTGAAGAAAAAAAAAAAAAAAAAAAAACGGATACTTCTTGTTCATGTTACAGAAGTTTTTGTGTCAGCAGCTCTCTCTGATACCCCCATTCTAGGACTGAGGCCAACAGGACAGCTGTATAGGGCTCATTCTGGTCCATGGCCAAGGCTAAGAGAGCTTTGAATGACACTGTCAATGCATTGTTAGGACAAGAAGCGTCCTAACAAGCATGACTCATTGACTAGAGTTGGTCATGCATCCCCATCAAATTTCAGGAAAGCCAAAAAGTGCTATCCACCTGTATCTGGAAGGCAGCCAAAACATTTGTTGAACTGATCACCATATATGCACCATTAGCTTAAAGACCTGAACCTCAGTAGCCGTCCAGCAAGCTTACTGAATGATATGGATATATGATCCAGATAGAAAAAGGTGAAGATTCAAGAACCTCAACTCCGAATCTAAAGAATTCCACTTCATCATTTTGTTCAGGATCTACTTTGTCATTTATTTATGAAATTTAAGATTCAAATCAAGACTATGGGTTAAATAAATGTCTGAAAACGGAATGAATGATACATCACCTTTCTGAGGGTGGAAACTATTAAATCAGAGAATGAATTCACTTTACTTATTTATATTAAAGGAAAATTACAAAGCAAGTCACTTGGATCTCAATTTCCTTTGTTACAGAACTGGTGTTATAAACCCCTTCTCTTTTCCAGGATAACAGGAAACCTGTCTTCTGGTAAATCACATGAAAGATTGAAGTAAGATGACATTTCAATATTTCTAACTTTTATCAGACATTAAAAAACCCTCTGTTTCCATGTAAAGAGAGATGACAATTCCTTTGTTAAATCCATTATTTTAGATAGCATTGACAGTCATAGAAGGTGGCTTGCATTTATTCATAAATTATACCAAACATTAGTATGTTCATCGCTTCAGATTAGACAATGATCTCACTATATTGATTATACTTTTCTCTCCCTTCTTAGAGCTGAGTCCATTGTTGCATAAAATCTGAAAAAGGTCAGTCAAACTTGGTAATGTTAGAAATAGATATAATTATAATTTTCCTGCCACAATTGTTGACAAGTGTGAACTTTTAAAGTGCTTCTATTTCTTCATATAAATACAATCAAAACTCTTATTTTCCCATAAATACACATAGTTTTTCTACCTTACATTGTTCATAGATACTTAGCAACAGGCTGTGAGTTCCCCTGATTTCCACCTCCTCCCAGGAAGAAAAAGAGATAGCATGTCACTCTGCACATCTGGTGAAAATATGTATAAGCATGACAAAATCATGGGTACAGTACTGTGAGGAAGGCATTGAGTCAGGCTGCCTGGGTTTGAGTCTGATTCCTTCTCTTTTAACTGTGAGCTAGGAGCTGGGGAGTTTGAAATGAGATTTGCAGATTGCCTCTTGCTGACTGTACGTGGAAAAATTACTTAATGTAAGCACCACTTTCTTCATATTTAAAATGTAGATAATATGCTACTTAACTTGCATGCTGTTACTGATGCTAAATTGTGTTTTCACAGGACTTAGAGTAGTGCCGGGAACATAACATATAATAGATGTACTTATATTGGTAATATCAATATTATCATACAAATGTATTTATATTTACCACAGGGAAAAATATCATAAAACTTGTCATAGATCACCACAAGTTCAACAACAATGGATATGACTTGTCTTCACCTCCAAGACTTTTTCCCACCAGTTCTACCAGACAATTTATGCTTGACTAAAAGTCTACCAGACTTTTTCTCACCCTTTTTCCCACCAGTTCTACCAGACAATTTATGCTTGACTAAAATATGATCCTAGGAAGAGAGTCAGTTTAAACATATATAAATATGCTCAACATGGGGAGCACCTTCCATATTTTACATGCAAGGGGGTATAAACCTACAGGAAAAGCAAGGCCACTGCTTGACTACATGCTACATTCCTGCCTGGGGCTGCTACTATCCAGGTACCTGCAAGGTATCCCTCAAAACAATTCCTGCCTGGGGCTGCTACTATCCAGGCAGGAATCCCTCAAAAACAGGTTATTCATCAAGACCACAGAGCCAGTGACCTTGGCTGTTTGTTCAAGGATGTGTGGTTATAGCACAGTAGAAACAAGTCTGTCTTGTCCAGGAAGTCCCACCTCCCTCCCTCCACAAGTAAAGGGAAGGATTACTCTGTGGACTGCAGAAGGAATCTTGCCTATGTTCCCATAGCAAGTCGGCTGCTGCCACCTCTCCAATATAGACACATTCCCATAGTCAGCAGAACTTTCTAGACTTTTCATTTAAGTATAACTTGGGTGTCTTGAGACAAAACCTACAGGCATGGAGAAATGTTGGTTTTATCAGACATTACAAGACTTTAATATGGGTTCTTTCCTCCCAGTGCTAAGAAATATCAGGATGTTGATAATGCCACTGAAGAGAATGAGACAATAACAAAATTGTTGCTCCTAAGTCAAGAGTCACTGTGATAGTTTTCTACAAAGGGTTCAGTAATGAGAGTGACATGAATGCTTGGGGACCACAGCCCTCTCTACCTCCGTTGCTGCTAGCAGCAGGTTATAGCTCTTCATTACCTTCTCAATCACCTTCACAAGCACTTTTGGCCTTCTCCCTCGCTTAGCTGGGGCTCATTTGTTCTGATGACAGATTTTCCTTCCACTCTCAGAGGCTCGCCTGACTCAGTGAGCCACAACTCCCCCATTTCCTGCCCAGATGCCCTTTCATGAATGACCTCATTCATCCCCCGCATGGCAGAAATTGGCTGATTCCCTAAGTGGTGATTATTGTAACCTCCAACGCTAGTTTCTTCCCAACAAAGTAACCTGTTTTCCTCCCAACAGCCCATGAACTCTAAAGGGTCTGTGTGTGTCAAGAAGGGGTGAGGGGAGGAGGTTGGGAGGGGACGCAATAAAAAGACAAGTATTCCCCATTTAATTGACTATTCGGTAACTACTTGTGTAACCTTCCCCTTCACCCTTTTATTTGACTGATAGGACTTGTTCCCTTTTACTAGGGGATATGAGAGCATAATCAATGAAGAAGATTTTATCTAATTTCTATGTCAAGAAAAAAATCAATTTTATGGTCCAGATGGATCTGTAGGTGTAGTTAGTTCCTAAAGTCATCCCAGCTCCTGAAAATGTGGAAAATGTCCTTTTTCTATGTTTATAAGTAGCTGATGGGCCATGGTGATGGTCATAAGCTTAGTTAGGAACACCACAGACTATGAGAGAAGTATATCAAATTGTTGAGTATTAAAAACCTCCACTATTAGAACCAAGATCTGACTGAATTAAAAATATTTTTGGATTTTCTAGCAATTTTTAGACACTGTGTAAGGTGCTGTCATGAAACAAACAAAAATGCCACTTTGTCCTTATGGCCTAAGGTGGAAAAGAGTATTCACAGAGAGCTCCAGTTCATGGTAAAATGACATACATATCTTAAAAACACAAAATATAAAGAGCTGTGAATAGTGAAGGAAAGAGATAAAGATCAAATGAGGAGACCACAGGTGACCTTGTGAAGGAATTTGGGCTTGAGCAAGACCCTGGAGAAGGAGAAGGAATTTAAGAGACTGAAATCCCCACACCTGTTAATAAACCTTTGTGACATCAGTCACGAGGAGACGAGAAGTGGTACAGGTACCCCACACCTGTTAATAAACCTTTGTGACATCAGTCACAAGGAGACGAGAAGCTTTGGATCCATCTCTCACCTCCTAACCCTAAGAGAACAGGACCTTCATGAAAACAGAGATTCTGCATTGTCTCCCCTGTTCCAGTACCAAGAGCAGTGCCTGTCACATAATAGGGATGGGTGAAAATTTGTTGAGTAAATAATAAATGGTGAATCAAAGCATTCCAGGTAGAAGGAGCAATATAAACAAAGAAAGATTAAGAAAGAAAACTCACATTAGTGGTCTTCTATTCTGTACTAGAAATTATATAAGTGTTTTTAATGTATTCTCCTAAAATAGGGGCAGGCAAATGCTTTCTGTAAAGACCTGATGGTAAATATTATAGGCTCTGTTTATCATTCAGTCTCTGTCACAACTACTTAGCTCCACTTCTGTGGTATGAAAGCAGCTATAGACAATAAGCATTCCAACAACCTAAGTTTACCAAAACAGGCAGTTAGTTGACAGAATTTGACCTGAAGTCTCTATTTTGCAAATGCAAATAAATCAAAGAAAAAGAAATGTAGGCACACGCTGTTATTGATCCATTCATGCAAATATGTGAAAGGTAAATTACCAATGTTTACATCATGAATTCATGACCTGACAGCACACATTTTAGAATCCAGGTTATCCTATGTCACCAAGTATGTATTTGGTAACTGTAACTTTGTGACAACTGTGTTGAAAACTTAACTCAGTTCTCTCAAGAGCATTTTGAACTGTTACCAAATATGATGAGCAAATTTCTAAACACGTGACAGAGATACTAGCACAGATGTCCCCAGGAGAACTCCCTTTCATGCTTCCAATTTAGATTTTCATTTGAAATATCTAGATGACTCAGCACTCCTCATCAAGTGCCAATACATCTGGGATAAAATATTAAGCTCTTTCGTGGGGATGTCACATAGGAAGCCTAGCTATTAGTATACTGTAGTCCATTGAGATGCAGATAGCAACAAAATAAAACTAATTGGGATATATCACAACCCAGCTGCTAAGGAGCTGGTCATTGACACAAAAGAAAAGTTTATACAGGCACAGTGAAGGCTGGAGTAGTTAGGCAGAAAATTCAGTCAAAAAGTGGAATCTTAGCAAAGGCATCAAAGACCAAGTAAGTCTCAAAGGCCAGGTCAGGGGTAACATCCACGACTGGATGTTTCAGACATTTAGATAATTGCTCAAAGGAGCCATGAAAGGCAACTGAGATGGGGGGGCAAGCTGATTTCTGCCCCTGCTGGCCATGAAATCAGGGTATTCTTCAAGTGAAGGTATGCTAGCCCTTCCAATCCATACAATTGTTTTGTTCATGTAATTTTCTTTGTTTTATGATCAATAAATGTTGATGAAGACTTGAAAAGAAATTCAGGTTCTTTATTGAACTTCTGGTTAAATGCATCTAGTGCATCAAATCAAACTAACTCAAAGATATATTTCCTATTATGTTTGTTGTCTCCCATTTCTATACTAGCTATAAATGAGAGATTCATATAAATACATACATAGAATTATTTAGCAAACCCATGACCCCATGTAAGTAAACAGATATTTTAGCAGATTTTTTACATTTCTGTTCTAGGCAATGGGGTAGAGATAGGAAATAATGTACTGCTTCTTTCAGTTGTGGTCCATAAAAATTTTCCATCTTCTTTTCCTTTTCCCTCTTTCTGGAATTGAAATAGAGAGCAAATTGTGAGTTATGTGTATAACATGGTAAAGACTCAAGCTTGAAATAAACTGGGTTCCTGAATCACTGCATAGAGCCAGCAGCCCAAAAGAACTATTATACACTATGCGTTGTGACTTTTAAGGCTCTAACAGTGGGAGGATGTCTATGTAGCAGTATTACCTTAATAGTGTGAGATAGAAGAGCACACTAAGTATTGAAAAAAAATTACAAATATTTCCTGACCTTACATAGTCTGATCATTGAAAAACCAATGTGGGGAAAAAAAGATTAAGAAGATATAAGTAAAATTAGATTAAAATAACATTTTTCTCTTTCGTGCAATCTTGAATCTCTCCTATGCACATGAAAAAGAACAAAGTAAACAAAACAGTCCTTAGAAGCTGGGATAGTACTGGAAGATCTAGGTAGTGTTAATTCTTACAGGTCACTAACAATGGAGAAAGTAAGGGATTTCTGGAAAAAAGGTCACAGAGTGGGAAGCATCTGAGGACACCAGCAGACATCAAAGAACATTTGCACTTTCCTATTTCCTTAGATTTTTTCTCCTATTTTTCCTCTCAATTCTCATACTACTTGATGGTAACCTCCTAACTCTTGATTATATATTTTTCTTATTTATTTCATGCATATAAATGCCAACTAAATTGCAATTTCAAAAGAGCACAGACCAAGTCTTTAACATTTTTCCTTTTATCCATTAAAATAGAGCCCATCATACCCCTCAACTCAAGATCCTCAACCATTATCAGTCTGGAGCAAAACTCTTGCTTTTAGTTTGGATTTCCCTTCTTATTGGCCACCCCTAACCTCAATTTCTGCCTCCTCCACCAACTCCAAGCACTCATGTTAGTCTTTTTAGTGCACACACATCTATTTCACCTTCAATACTTTCACTTAGATGTGTGTTCAGTCTTGAAAAGTAGGAATTTTGCTTTGTGCATGCAAGGTACATATGTAAAAGTTATTTCACTATCAATCTCATTCTGTAACTTGTATATTATGCTGTCTTCTGTTTTTAAAATCTATCCATGTTGCTACATGTAAATCTTACTCATTTCTTCTGACTCATACAATAGTATTTGGTAGCTTGATAATTGACTTTGACTCTATCAGCATGTTAAAAAGTAAGAACTTGATGAGACAGTTTCTAGTTGGCTACCAATTGTCTGGATTCGTCTGGGATTTTATTAAATTTAACTATTTGGCTAATGATCTAGACCCACAATTGGCAGTGTGTTTATTTCACCCATAAATGATAGTAGTTCTGGGAAGCGAAGAAAATGACAAGATGATACCCCAGTCTCCCATCTCCCTACCTGCTGTCCCTCTCATAATTATCTGTCTTAATCTGATTATAAATTTGTGAGAATTAACAACAGTAGTTTCCTGTTTTGCATAGCTTCTAGAAAATATATTTAGGTAGTTCTTGGGAAACAGAAGATACTATTTCCACTTCTTGGTTTGATATCAACAATACCACCAATACCACCTTTATCCTCCCTCTACCTTCCACCCTTAATCAATCTCTTTGATTCAAAAGACATGAAGTTACCAGTCTCCCAAAAGATATGAACGCCTTAGGTATTTACTAAAAATAAAGATGCCAGAGTCCTTCCCAGCTAAATCAGATTCCCTGGTGGTAAGACCAATGATTTGTACTTTTATCAACCTCCACTGGAAATCACCATGGTCTTTAAGGCTTGAAACTTTCTGCCATAATTCTTGGTTATCTAACTCAGAAATTGACAGCAGTTAGTGTTAGACTTCACAGCTGTGGGATGCTGGAGTGGGAGATGCTTCCCTGATTTTCTACTTGAGCCCCTGATCTTGATATTTATAGCAAAGAGGAGTCCACCTAGTTCACATATTTATAAAACAACATCCAAGGAATTTTATTTCATGTACGTGTTTGTAGAGATGATAGATTAGCTCAACATAGTCTATATAGAAAACCGTATTCCCCTTTTCTGTACACACTTATATGTAACTGAGTTTTGAACATAGTCTCCCAATTAAAAATAATGGTAATTAACTTCAAAACTTAAAGACTGGAGTTTATCCTGGGTATACTCTCTTCTTCTGGGATGTAAACCCTCTTGCACTACTAAAATGGTGTCCATTCATCTGCATGCATGTTTTACCAGCATTTGTCTTAAGAAGATAACATCCACCTCTGCCTGAGTCTTTTTCTACAGTTGGAAGGGTTGTAGGCAGAGAACCTTTCCGCTAGACATCAAAGCAAAATGCTTGCTTGGCAAACAAATGCCCCACTTCTGTTACTTCCCAGGCAACATCACAAAATGCAACCTTAGTGCCCATGAGATTCATAGGAACAGGCATACCAAGGAAGCAATGGTCTAAGCAGTTCTCTGTCCTGCTCTGGGGCAGTGGGTGAAGGGAGGAGGCTATACTGTCAGTGAGACCTAGACTAAGGATCTCCAGGCTCAGATCACAGGGAAAGCCCTGTTGCGGGGTGCAAGGTGTGTGCCCTATTATAGCCACACATACCACCTGGGCCCCAAACACCGTATGGCTCACAATTCAGTCAAATAGTTTTAGAACCATTGCATGTCATTTCCTTCACAAAGCCAGTGTTCAGAAGAGGACATTATTCTTGGAGAACAGTCATTTCAGACAAAGGACAACAATCACCATTTCTGCTTATCAACTGATTATTTGGAAATGATTAGAATGACTGATTAAACAATTTGCACTTCATTTTAAATCACTAATAAGCAATGTTATACTACTTCTATATTCGCACCCATATTATACATAATATGTATATTTTGAATGCTAAATATTTGGAACATCACCTTTGAGTACACACATTTATTTCTGTGCACAAAGAAGCTTATTTAACTGGGGAAGCAGGGTGAAGATCAATGTTTCATTTCCTTATATCCAGGTTTGTGTAAGAGAAACTAAATTTCAGATACTAGAACCAAGTTCAAAAATAGTTTGGTGTAGAGAGTTTCTCAGCCAGATTCCAAATAAATAGATCAGCTAGGTTTTCCATCATGCTTTCAGTTCAAAGATGGAAAGAGAGGGCATTCTATTTCATCTTGAACTCTTAGGAAAATAACTGTCCATTCATCAAGACTTTGTTCATCCTTAGTTTTGGGGGCTCTTAACAAATGTTTGAAAACACCCAAAGTTTATTTAAGCTCCCAGTTACCCAGAGACTCCAGATCAAATGTTTTGGCTAACAGTCTTCATACTCAGGTTCAATACAAGAACACACACATTCACTTGGTTCTAGCAAAACTCTTCTCACTGTTTCCAAAATGTGCCTCATGCTATGTGCAGATTGAACTCTACCCATCATCACTTCACAGACCACTTCCCACTCCAAATAGCCATCCCTTTCAACCTTCCATCTTCTTTCCTTAGTATCCCAAAACTGACCCCTACATGACTTGCACAATCTTCCCTCAGGCTCAGCCCTCAACAACCTCTACTTCATCTGTATTCTTGTAGCATTTATCATCCCTCATAGCATGATTATCACATATTATTTCATATCTCACTTGTCCTGTGTTTTTATTTCCTGTTACACTGACCTTAACTTTTCAAATGAGTTATGATGTCCAGGTAATCTCCTGAGAATGGTGGTGGGGAGGTGGGGGAGTGTTTATGACTTGTTATTTTTGGAGTCCACAACACCCTGGGGGTCTGGAGGGTCCAGCAGAAGCAGCTCATCAGATTCTCTGGCTGAATTTCTCCTGAAAGGCCCACTGCTTCAGGCTCTCTGTCAACAGCCTTACAGGCTTGAACAAGTTGCCACTGCCATTCAATCTCTTCATACAAATCCCAGCCTTCTTTCAGCCACTTTTTCTTCTAATTCATGACTTTTTTAAGTACGAAATAAGTGAAATTACTTTATATTTAACATAGCCTTTTGAGACTATGCTAAAATATTTTTCCTGTCTATTTTGAAAGTATTCTTCAATGAATTCTCTTTTTTATTTTTCAAAAATATTTTGGAAATGATTGTTTAGGGTCAAAGATTCTGGATTGTAAACTTGGTGAACATTTTGAACACTCCCCAAAGGGATCATGGGTTTTTTTTAGAATCGCTGCCATAGACAAGATTCAATATGCAGCAAAGGAACCTTAACTATAAAAACAACACTTTAGCAAACCATTGCCCAGGATGCTCAGATTAATGCACGTTGTTCAGGAATTTCTGGCAGCTCTAATCTGCTTTGGGCATAGAAGTAGCTTTATCTGGAATGCAAGTTTCCATTCAAACATCTTTTACTGCAAAGGGACTCAGAAGAAATAGTTGGAAAACAGTGGTTCTCTCTATCTGACCAACTGAGGATTGATAAAAGGAAGGAAAGATTTGTTTCATTAAAATCTAGGTCCTCAGGGTGATTTTGCAGAATACAGGTATCTCTTGACTGTAATGATAAGAAACTAGTACAAGTTGAACTGTTCATTTTCATTTCTATTCAATCCTATTTTCATCACTTCTTTAGTGAATATCTAATATTATCCCTGCCTTGTAGGGCTCTTGGATTTATCCCAGAAGAGGTAAATATCATCAACAGCATCTGGGGAACAAGTTAATGCTTCAGCATCTGCACACTGTGGTTTTTGAAATCATACTAGTTTAAAACACACTTTCCCTTAAATTACAATATGTGTTTCCTTAAAATTTGATCTCTTGGGAAAATTCCCCCAATGCCATCATAAACTCTGTTCCAAACCCATTAAATTACATGCTAGTGCAATTCAGATGTTGTAAAAATAGATAAAACCAAAGCTGAGTGGATAAAGGACATCACTTCTCCTTGGAGGGAGATACAGCTTGATACATTTTTTTTAAATGTAAGACTTCTGAGACGCAAAGCTTATCTCTAAGATGTGAAACCTGAAGATTTTTCAAGAATTGAAGAAAGAAACCATTTAAAGATAGAAAATACATTTTTAAATGTTAACCATTAACTTGAGGGACTACGGGTCTATCACTGCATGACCTGTTGTCTATTGCTACAGAGCAAACCATCCAAATATTAGTGGCTTCAAAGTAATAACTATTGCATTTGTCAATGATTCCATGGGTCACCAGTTGGAGCTGAGCTCAGTGGAGTGGGTCTCCTGCTGCTTTCACTTAGAACCATGCATATAACTACAGGTACACTGAAGTCCAACTACAGCAGCTGGGTGGTGTGCACCCTCACTCCCATGTCCTGTGGTTGGTGTGGCTGTCAACTAGATCATAAATCTTCAGCGAACTGATCCAGACTTCTTCCAGAGCAACTGATGACTGACAAATGAGAACAGAAATCAGGCCTAGGTTAATATCCCCCACAGGGTCCCTTCTGGTATGATACATTCATCAAAGCAAACAAGAGACCAAATTCAAGACCAAAGGTAGGGAAATAGAGCTTACTCTAAATAGGAAAAATTGCAAAATCAACCACACTATAGAATTTCCAGAACACTCAGATGGAAGGACTGTCAATTTTGACCTCAGTGGAATTTTCTCTTTTTAAAAAACTCTTGATTAGAAAGAACATTTATTATGTGCAATATCAGAATCACATGTATTAAAAGAAAAAAAAACTCAAAGTTGAAATATTTCCAACATGAAATCAGAAAACAAATAATTTAAAGTGATTATTCATAAACTGGTAGTGTAATAGAGAATTTAAAAAACCTGCATGCATATATATATATATATATATAATATGATCTATGTTATAAGACATGATTTATCAAATAAATATGAAGCCTATAAATGACATGGCTAAACTATCTTGGTTCTTGACCATCAGAACAACCAGAAAAGATTCTACAAAATATGGATGGCCAAGTATCACAAATTTCCCTGAATCACTGTATCTTCTTTCACTTTATTTTTTACTCTTTATAATGGAAATTTCTTATAATACCATAAAAGAAAAATAGATATCATGAATCCTCACATACTGATCACCACACTCAACAGTTAACATTTACCATCTCCTTGTATCTTCCAGCCCTCCACACTATAGTATAATGGCACAGGTTTCAGACTATTTTATATTTTACTTGCTTTGCATACTTAACAATGACTTCCCAGATAACTGATATGTAGGTGACTGTGACAGAAAGTTAGTGTTTACCAAAGGCTCCGTTTTAATTGCTAGTCATCTTTACATTTGGGTGAAAGCCATAACACTTGTTCTGGTCAACAACTATTTGACTGGAATAATTGGTGTCCCTCCAGGTAAAGAAATCAAGAGCTGTATCCTCCTCTATTCCTTTAGCCTCCTGCTTCAGTAATCTTGATATGTCTGATGTTCCAGGTGACTTAGCTATAAGATGAAATGAGATTGCTTTGTCCTACAAGTTTTATTAAAAAGTGAGCCTTTATTTTCTTACTAAAGTTGGAGAGTTTATCTTTTATTTCAGCACAGCCTAACACACAGTGAAATAAAGAATACTTGGTTACAAAGAAACACATATTAGGAGCTCCATTTACCATTAGTTTAACATGTAATCAGAGGCAAATCAGCAAACCCTAAGTCTCAGTTTCTTCATCCATGGTATGAGCTAACAAGAATACTTGTGGTCTCTACTGTACAAGGTTATCATGAGTGTGAAATAGTAGAAGTAAAATAATTTATGAAAAGTTATTAATTATAATTAGAAAAGGTACCTCTGTTGAATTATTATTCAGGCTATCAAAACTCACTTCCTACCATCAATAATTGAAAATCATGGTAAGAACAATGCACAACTTTTCAAATGAAAAAATATTTTAATTAATACGTATACAATATTACTGTTTTTTAAAGTATTAGTGATAGGATGACAAGGAGAAGACAGCGTGGAAGACAAGGAAGAGCAAGCCAAGGGAGCAGCCAAAAGAACATGTCTTCAAGCATCTGGAGATGGACTCTGTCTGGACATTGGTGAGATAATAGGACTGAGAGACTGAGGATTTTGGGGCAATCTGGGAAAGGACTTTGGACAATACTCAGAAAGGTTTTGGACAATGTTGAAGTATTCTGAGTCTTACATGTTTCTTTTGTAATTATTAGGATAATTAGAAATCACTTTGTTAGAAATAAATTAGTCTGCACTGCACTGATAGTCTTATATTGGTTTGGTATTTTGGTTGAGAAGGCTGGGGATGGTGGTAAGAACCCACGAGTGGAAAGTTTATACTGTGTTTTAAAATTTTTCTTTTCTGCAGTTTTTGGAGCTGAAAGCAGAGAGAAGCAGATTGATAGTCTTGGTTTGATATTTTGGTTTAAAAGGCTGGGGATGCAAAGGAACTGCTTGTAGCCTGCTTTGGAGACAGAAGCAGGTCTGTATGTGTTAAAGTGAAGGTAAAAAGCCCTTCGTGGTCGCCCTGTTTCATTAGCATTAGTGTTGCATGTTTCACCATAATTAGAAAGCCTCTGGTAAGTGCATATGGGAGAGAGGTCACTTTGATTGCCATATGCATTACAGCCTCTCTGTGGACTGGAGTGTTAGGTGCCTTGAGGGGATCACTGTCTAGAAAGTATCCTGCACCCCACCCAAATAGATCAATGTTCCCAGCTTCATCAATATATTTAGCAGAAACAACAGTCACATGACATAGACTATAAACAGCCTTCACCCTTTATCCATAGGGGATATATGTTCCAAGAGCCCCCATGAATGCCTGAACCTAACTCTGTATCTAAAACCTAACTCTACATGTGCTATGCTCTTTTCTATACATGCATTCTGAGATAGTTTATTTCACAAATTAGACATAGTAAGAGATTAGCAGTAACTAATAGTAAAATACAACAATTACAGTATGCTGTAAGAAAAGTTATGTGAATGTTCTTCCTCTCAATCAACATCCCATCCTCTTTAGTTTTTCTGACCATGGTTGATAGTAACTAAAACCACAGAAAGCAAACTGTGGCTAAGGGAGTACTACTCTAGTGACATATTTTATCACCCAAACCCAGACACTGTTGAAAGCAAAAGGAGCGTTAATGATCTCTCCGGGATGGTAAGAGCACTTGGGAAGTGTGATCACTCCACATTCAATGTGAAGAGAGGAGAGGAAAGTGGTTGGGATGATTTCATAATTTAAGAGATTTAAATAAACGATGAATTCTTGCATGGAATTTTTGCAAAAAGAAAAATGGTGAGGAATGCAGAGAAGAGAGAACAGAACAGAAAAACAGAAGCCAGGGAAAGAAGGAAAGCAAAAGGGAGGGTAGAAGCACCAATTCTCTAACCTACATCTGTGAGAGGGTTAAGTTGTGCACAAAAGTGTTATTTGCCCAATGTAAGGGGCATTTTGGGGTAGTGAACCATAGCCTTGAAGGATGAAAGATTGCTCCCAGAGAAGGGAGTTGGGCTATATCCTCCTCTATCCTCTATGTCATGACTGGGCATTTCTGAGAAGCCAGTGTATTTGGAAAAGACAGTAGCCAGAAGGGCAACTGGCTGGAGGTCTTAACAGCCCTAAGAACATTGACTTTAATTCTTTAAGTCCAGATTTCCAGAGTTACCATGCCCCTGGGAATGTATTCTGTGGGTCAGAGGATACGAGAAACCTCAGGAAAAAACTAGGTGCATGATTTCAGTAGGTCAATTTTTTTTAAAAATGTAGTGACGGATTATGTGAAGAGTTTGAAAACTTTTTTAAAAGTCATTATAAGATGATTCTATTCAAGCAATCAGAAGCACTATGAAATGTAAAAGTTGTATGTCTTTTAAAGACAAAACACAAGAATTTATTTTAAAAATGTGTGCTTGTTTTGCAACTCTTGCCTATTTGAGCTCTGCCCCGGGGCCATGGAATTTTGCTTCATTATTTTCTTCAGAGAGGGGCATGTGGGTGGAAAGGTTTGAAACAATCTTGTTGAAGCAGGACATCAGCTAAGAAAGAAGTCAGGAGGGGGCTGGGACACAAATGATGACTTACAAAGATTACACTGGCGCTTGGTGAATTGCTGGAGTACAGAGTGGTGTCAGCAAATAGGGAGACACATCAGGCCCACAAAAGACCAAACAAGGGACATTTGGGCCTGGCTGACGAGTTTGAGTGGACTGAGAACTGGAGGAATGCCCAGGTTTCCCTTCTGCTACCCCTGAAATCAACCCTTGATCACTGTTCTCAGCAATTTGATATAAAGATATAGATTAGTCACAGGGTCCTCCTCTTACAGTCACTGTACTCCATATAGGGCCTGGCATTTAAGAAGTACCCAACAAATGTGCACAGAGTAGTATAAGTAAGACAGGATGGGATGGAATGGAATGTGACCAACAGGATGGGGTGGGATGGAAGTAACAGGATTTAGTGAATAAACGAAAATTTGCATGAGAAAAGGATTCAGAGGAAATTGCTGGTCAGCCTTAGGAAGTGCAACATATAATTAGCAGAGGTACGGTAAGGCAACGTACAACTGAAGGGTATAATCCTAGTCCTCTAGATCAGTACTGATCTTGATTTACAAGATTATAAAAACTTAATTTACAAAATAAAATGTGTGGATAATATACACTGATACTACAATGATGATACAATACTGTTCAAACATAAAAGCTTCTCATATATCTGAGGTGTTGTGCGTGCAAACAAAAGGTTTGTGCTGGTGGTGGAGTGGAGAGGCAGCATTACCCAAGGAGAAGGAGCTGAGTACTTGTCATGAGCTCTAGAAACAGCTTAGAAAATTCTAAAGGAAGATGAGCTTGGGAAAGGCCAAGCAAAGTCTAAAGACGGTGAAGAGCTCCCAATGACTTTGGTGGTACCCTTTGCTCTGGGTGCCCCTGTTTAGACTCAATGTCTTCATGTTTGGTGTCTGTCACCATGGCCACTGACTGTGGACTGGACGCTGGAGAGGGTGCCTGCCAACCTGGCTCTAATCCTATCACTCAGCTTCACACACAGAGTCTGGAAAATTTCTGCCCTAAGCCAAAAGATTAATCTCCATGGAAAAGTATATTCAACCTCTCCTGACAGAAAATGTTTCTTTGTGTTATATTCACAAATATAAAATAGAATTCATTGCCTGAGTACATCCATTCGATGGCTAAAACTACTTACTCATTTCATTTTCATTTCACAGATTTGTTTAAATGCTTCAGTCCACCTTGATGCCACATGTGAAATGAGTGTATAGGTGGTAATGTTGTTTCCACATACATTCCCTAGGCTCTGGTGCCTGCACCCTCACCATCTCTGGGAAGATCAAGCTCCCCCATCTTAGGAGCAGCACAAGGCTGGTTCCAGGGACTTGACATGTGACTCAGGCCTAGTCGATCAGAGCACCACAGTCACATGAGCCTGTCAGAGCCGAGGAGATAAAGGGGCATTTTTTGCCACAGCTGTAGAAAGTAAGCATGCTCAGTTTTCTGCTGGAGCTGCCAGGGTCTAACACAGAGAATTGAGAATTAAAATCAACAGAGCAGAGCCAAGAGATAGAGAAAGTAAAATTCATTTTGACCGATATCTTAGGAGCCCATAAATCTAGCTATGTCTGAAGACAAAACCATTTCTGAATGTTTCCATTATAGAAACTCACACATTCTAGCTTTCTTCAAGCCAAATTGTGGGGTTTTTTTTTTTTTTTTGTAGCTGAAAGAGTCCTAATTAGAAGTGAGTTGTACATTAGAATGTAGTTAGCCATGGACTGATTTTCAAGCAGTTCACTCTTGAGGTTCTGAATGAATAGATGGATAGCGATACTCCCTAATGAATGGTATAGTTAGACATTTCACAGGTGCTTCGAAGGGAGTAAAGTTGACACTGCATCATTAATCAAGCACCAGCCCTGAAAGATGCCAGAAAAGACACGACCAGACAGAGGGTATACCCAGTTACATTCAAATAGCTGAGACAGTTGTAAACAATCCTAAGCACCTGAAGTCAGTGGAATCTGATTGTAGAATTGAGACAGTCTGGAATGAGAGGATCACAGGGCTACAAATCGAGAAGGATGAGTGGAGATTGGTTAGTATGTATTTTCTCTCTCAATGTCACCCCACACTGCCTGAGCATGGAGCTCTAACAAAGGCCACAGGCCAGAGAAGCCAGATTGAGCCTTTTCTCCACAATCAGGAACAGAATTGTGTCTCAGGGTCCCTATAATACAGGTCTCATCAAATTAAACCATCTTCTTGAAGCCTCAATCCCTAAATATCAATGCCACTATGGGGCAGTGGGAAGGCAAGCAGGGGAATAGCAGAAGCAGTTAGAAAGCAGAGAGGCTCAAAAGCTCAAGCCAAGGGGTTTGAACCTATATATCTAAGTCACTTGCTGTGATGTAAACTAATGTGACCTCAAGAAATAATATAAGAACCCTCAAATTAGTCTCACACCAGAGATCAGGAGGTACCCTCAAATGTGAGACCTTCAAATACAAGACACAGCATGCCAGACCCTTAGTCTTTTGGAGAAAACACAGCCTTTTTTAGTCCTCTCTACCACCCTCCTCTTTCTCCCTCTCATTCCTTCCTCTCTCTCCCTCTCTCTCCCCTTCTTTCTCCCTCTCTCTCTCTCTTCCTCCCTTATACACACACCCACACACACATACTTTGCATGAAAGGCAGAAGCAGCCAAAGTTTCAAGGTCATATGGATAAGTTCCCAGCAAAATATCATGAGATATTTAGAAACCTGAACACCATTTAAGAAAGGCAACAAATACAGTGACCTATATCAGAGTGACTGGATCTAACTAAACAGATTGAAAAGTTAAAGCCCAGCCATCATAATATTCCAAGGAGATCAATATGACTATTGAAATCACAGAGCAAGAATCCATGACTACACTGGAATGTAGAATGCCTCCCTAATACAACTGTCTTCCAGGCCTGGACCTATGAACAGGGAAATTTTCAGACTTGATAAAGGTCACAGAGATGGGGAGATGATCCTAGGTTATGCTGATGGGTCCAAGTAATCACATGAGCACTTAAGAGTCAGTTAAAGCTGGCATGGTTGAATACTGCACTCTTTTTCAGTAGTTTATACAACCAGACCCCATTCAAAGTAGTTAGTTTATACAACCAGACCCCACTCAAAGTAGTAGTCCCTTTGCAGTGACTATAGGTGCTAAGTTTTGTCATGGCATATTATTATTACAAGTATATACAAATAACTGAACTAATACTGAGAACTTCCTGGTCTTAAATTGAAGAGCTAGTTACTATATTGTTCATATTGTCTTCAAATACAGGACTAAAATGGCTGTGATTACAGTCAATTCTTAAGAAATTTAAACAAGAGATGAGGTATGACAGGGGCTCAAAGCTACTACCAACTTTATAGGCAAAAGGAGTCATGATGCAAGGTGTGTGGTCAGACTCTCAAACCTAAGTTCTGTGTCCAGGTGACAGCTCATAAGGGAACACCACATCAGTCCTATAAGCACTTGTAACTGAATTCTGCCAACAACCTGTATGACTCTGGCAGCACTTCCCCTAAGCCTCCAGTGAGGGCCATCTTCTATACCTCGATTCTAACCTAATGAGACTTAAGCCCAGTGTGCGCTGATAAAATTGTGGCAATTTGCTAAGCCAAAAATAGAAAACTAACACAGTAGCCATGAAAATTTGTCAAAATAAACTACTTGGCATTCATATGAAAAACAAACTGGGCTAAATCAAAGAATACATGTGGAAGCTGATAGTCAAAGCAACAACAACAACAAAAAGACAAACAAAAATCAGAAGGAATGAAAGTAGGGAAATTATGCAATGTCAGGTTAGAAACAGAAGTGCCACTGGTAATTTAATAAAAGTCCCCAAAGGATGGGAAAAGAGAATAGAGAAAGCACAATGTTTGAAGACATAATAACTAAGCAATTCCCTGGTAATTAAAAATAATTGTAGATTGAAAGGGATCAAAGAATGTTTATCAAGAACAATATTTTTAAATAACTATAAATGAATAAACAAACAAACCTTCATTCAGCCCCTGTAACCTTGTTGGTTGTGGGGTATGTACCAGAATTTAAGAACAAAAACAGAAAAATCCAAACATTTAAGAGGGAAAAAACAGAATAAGAATCATATAAACATCCTTCTCAACAGAGCATTTAATGAAAACTGAAGAATAAATTTGATATTTTCATCTACCTGAAAGGGATATTTTCAGCCACACTGAAATTCAGAGTATTCTAATAAGAAAAAATATATAACCTGAAAGGAAGTAATAGGGAGTATGTGTATAAAGAAAGTATCTAAATAAATACAAAAATATACCTTGATAACTATCTAAAAATAAAATCTCAAAACATACAAAATATGTGGAACAGGAGAAGAGACCTAGAGATCTGGAAGTTCAGTAAGGTCCTTATTCTGTCTGAGATGAAGACATTGCTAGTGAAAAGCCTTAGACACTGATAGGGGAAAATGAGCATAAAAGTGGCTCTTAGTGAGTAGGGAAAACTAGCAGAAAATACAAAAATGGAATGCAAGTTTCTCACCATTAGAAAAAAACCAAAATTCTTGTTCTTTCAAATAGATGCAGAAAAATAAGTAAGCATAGAAAAGGTACAAATAAGCATAGAAGATAGAAAACATGCACTTTTGCTCATAAGTGTTATAAAAAAACTTACACATGAGTTACTAAAATAAAGTTTAAAATCAATAACTAAAATAAGGAGACCTAGCCCTTAAAAAAAGGGTGCAGCATTGTCTTTAAAATTTAAAAGAAAGTTAAAGATGAAAATAAAAATGTTTTTAAAAAATTAAGACAAGGTCAAAAAATACAAATTTCATAGAGGGTCAACATTTAAAATAAAAATCTTAAAACAACTCTAGGTTTTCAATTGGTAAAAGGAAAAATACAAGAAGATCTAGCAATCATAAATGGATACATAATCACAGAATTTTATAACATAACTGAAACAATGGCTTGTTTTTGCATCTCCTCCATCTTCTTGCCTCCTCCTACTGCACTCCAGTCTCAAAGAGCCCAGCTCAGCCCAGCCCAACCCCCTATGATCAGGTCCCTCTCCTTCCTAGCTTTCTGGGAATCGTTACAATAGGATTGCCTCTCCCTTCTCAAGTGTCTTCATCCAGCTGCCTGTTGGCATCCAAACAGACTGTATTCTTTCTAATCTTAAAATGAAAGAAAAGAAGCCAAAATTAAAAATAAAAACTTCCCTTGACCCAGAGATGGTTCTGATTCTCTACTCCCCTTGACAGTCCAGCTACTCAATAGAATCAACTACATTTTGTCTCCAGTTCACTTCATCTTTATTCTTCAATTTATTCCATTCTAGCATCCAGCTCCTTTGCTCTTTGCAACTCACTGTTATCAGGACATCAATAATCACACCACTGCCAAAATCATACTATCCTCTCAGCAGCTTTCCACACAGCCGTGCTCTCCTTTTGGAAACCTTCTTATGGCTTCTGTGACTCCACTCTTCTGGCTTTCCCTTCTGCCTTTCTTTCCCAGCCTGATGTGCTGGCTCTTCTCTTCTCTCTGAATGCTATTGGCATTCATCAGGGCTGAGACCTAGGTCCTCTTCACTCCTCGTTCATCATTTCCTCCCCTGGCAATCTCAAGAGCTCACAGTTCTTTATGTGCCAAAGACTTTCAAGTACATATCTCCAGCCAAGGCCTCTCTTCTGGGCTTCAGACAGGAATATCCCATGCCTAGCTGCTATTGCAACATACTGTCTTAGAAGCATCTCAAACCCAATTTCTTCAAATCTGAGCTCTTAATTTTCCCAGTCTTAAAACCTCCACCAGCATCTCCTTGCTTCTCCCATTTTCTCCATGCAGTGGTTCATGCCAGGAAACCGGGTGTCATCTTGACCCCTTCCTTTCTCACAGTGTCTATATTCCTCCCAGTGACCAAGCCCTATAGGTTCTCCTTCCCATACAAACCCTGAGCCTGTTAGTCTTCCTTGACTCCCCCCACACCTCCACTATCACCAGCCTGACCATTTTCAGCTCTCCCCTGATTACTACAAACTCCCCTATCTTGCCTCCCTTCTCACCATCATCTCCAAACTGATGTTTTAATAAACATTGAATCTTAACATTTCCCTACTTAAATACTTCCATGACTTTCTATTGTGTTTATGATAAACTAAAATTTATAATAAAGTCCATATATGACCAGCCAAATCTCATGTCATGCACAGCCCTACCCATAACACTCCATCTGTAACTACTTTTTTTATTTCCTTTCCTGGAAATGACCACATATGCTCCTCAATTTCATCCTCACAAGCTGATAACCTCTGTCCTTCCCCTGGCTATTGTCAGCTCATCCCTCAGGATGAGTTCAGATGCTTCCTCACCAAAGAAGTCTTCCCACCTTTATTAATTAATAAAATGTAATCTTAATTTTCCCTCTACATAACTTCCATTATTTGTGTGTTCACAGAATTAATGGCATAATGTCTGCAACCGTTTGAGAGCAGGAACCACACACTTGATGCTCAGAGGAGGTCCTGGTGCCTAACTCAGCTGCAATGGGCATTCACAAGGTAGTTGTTGAATGAATGACCAGACCACAGACTATAGAAAATCACTAGATATTCTTGTACAAGAGGGTGTCTGTGGGAAGTCATTATTTAAGAAGTTAAATTTTGTCAGTCAGCAAAGGAGACTGAAAACTATAGTCTGATAAGTTTGAGTTGGGGATACCTGCAGTGAGAGTAGAAAAGAAAATCTGAATGTTATATGTAAAGAAAAATTAAATATCTGAAAGGAAGCAAATAATTTTAATGTCAATATTCAGTAATTAAATAAATATTTAAAGAGGAATTTCATCAACTGACTACTGCCTAGGAAACTATTATGCATGCTTCCTATGAACCAGACATTGTGAGAGCTGCAGGCAGGACAGAGTTTTGTCTGTGCTGGCAAACATTATGCTGCCATAAAGAAGGAATGGAATGTGGTTATGCATCACTTAAGGATAGGGATCTGTTTCAAGACATGTATCAAGAGGTGATTTTGTCATTGTCCATCATTGTCCATCAAAACTTGGCTTGTTTTTGACATGAACTTCATTTGACTCATCATTATGTGGAACATGACTACACTGATAAATGCTATAACATGAATGAGCCAACGCAAAAAGCTACAAACTTATGTTTCCACTTATTTGAAAAGTCCACAATAGGGAAAATCCTAGAGAGACAGAAGATTAGTGTTTTGGAGGGTTGTTAAAAATAATTAGTAGTGATGGTTACACAACTCTATATACTAAATATCTCTGAACGTGACATGTTAAATGAGTGAATTGTGTGGTATGTAAGCAGTATCTCAATAGAGACTCTTTAACAAGAGTTCTGCTCTTGCCTTACTCTCAAAATTCACAGTGAAGATGTCACACAAGCATAAAGTACAATATGGTAAGTGCTTAGAGAGAGGGAACCACTAACTCCCCCAAGGACACTCTGACCCATCACCAGGGTTGTCTGTATTGTTGATAACAGGAGTTGTGAATTGATCTGATTGGCACTCCAGGTCTGACCCAGGATTCTGGGGAGAAAGAAAAAGGGTTACAAGGTAGTAAATAATTTTCTTTCCATTTCCACCATTCTTCTCCAGATCAGTCTACAAATCTAGAAGAGCCTTCCCTTAAATAGATAGATAGATGTCTCCTGTACACACCCATTCTAGTGAAATATCAGCTCATGAAAAAGACACACAGCCCAGTATACTACTCAAAACCTCTATTTTCACCCTAAAGTGAACACAGACATGCCAGGATATCACAATACTGCCTGTATCCAACAGCAAAAAACCAGAAAGGCTTCCCCACACGTCTGTCACTCACTGCTTGATACAAAAATTACATAGCATGCTTTCCATTCATTATAGCAGTACATGTCACTCTAGCTTTTTCTCATGCAAGGATTTTACTTTAATGTAATCATAATGTTTAAAATTGAAAATTCTGTATTTCTAATAATATTATAGCACACATACTTAATGCGTATGACCTACTCTCTTAAGCAATTATACAAGCTTATGATGACCCATGAAATACATATTGAATAGTTATCTTAACTAATCCCACATGGTAAGACATTTAATGGTTCCCAATCATTTGCTATTATGAAAACTTAGCAATAAACACACTTGTACATAAAGTTATTTCCATACTTAGCTTTATTTCACTTAGATTCCCCAAAGTGAAATTTCTATTCTTTTTTTTTTTTTTTTTTTTTTTTTAGGGCACATTATTTTGTTTGTGTTGGGTCCTTACAAATACTTGGGTCAGAACATTACAAATAATGCTTCCTCCTCAAAGTGAAAAAGTAAAACTTATTTAATTATTTTTTCTAAAAAAATTAATGCATCAAGAAAGGGTGAATACTGCTTCCACATTTGGTGGAATTGCTTGGTGGAAGTCTCCCTTTTGTGACACATTTAATACTACTAATATATTTCATGATGTACAGGGGGAAAACTTATTTGATACCTACATTGGCTCTCTTGTGCCAAGCCCAGAACAAAATGTTTTGAAAACATTAACTGGCTTCTTTCAACAACTCTAAGAAGCAGTCACTGTCACTATCCCTGAATTACCCATGAGGACACCAGGCCCAAGGTTACACAGGCTGTAAGTGACAAAGTCACCATCAGAGGCACTGGTGTTCTGGTTCCAGCCTCCACGTGTGTGACTGTTATGCTGAACCCTGGTTTGGAAATCAAAAGATATGGGTCCAGAACCAGTTCCACCACATATTCACCTATAGGCAGACCAGTCAAAGGATCCAATCAGTTTATCATCTCTCTTATTTAAATATAAGCACACAAGATTTCATGTCAGGGCATACATGATATCAAGCATTCTTGATGCAGTCTTTTTTCCTTCTTATTAGCTTAGCTCCTTTCTTTCCCTCTCTATCCCATTGATACTCATACCCATATTCATCTTCCATGTTAACAGCCTAGTGCTTAACTGTCATGATTTTCCCCAACCATATGCACATATACTACATACAGACTCATTTTATCTACGTTATCATTTTTATACAACAATATCATATTTGTTGCAGTCAGGATGCAATCAGAAAAACAGAATCACTCTAAGGTAGTTCAGAGAGAGAATGTCACACTGGATGTTAGCAATACTGGAGACAGAAAAGCTAAAAAGCCAAATACAAATGGTGAGGTAACCCAGAGATTTGCCAGAACAGTAAACTGGAACCAGCTGCACACCATAGGTATAGAGGAAGGAGGTGATGTTATCCCACCCTAATAGCCAGGGAATGGATTGGGTTAAAGTTGGCGCCTTAGCAAAGCTGCCCCAGGCACTCTAAGCCATGGAGGAGACAATGCTGTCCAAGATGCTGCCCAGTGAACATATTGCATCCTCTCTTGCTTATACCCCACAACACTCTGGGGCAGGCCTCAACTGACGCAGGAGCCTAGAAAACAGTCTCCAGGGGTCAGTTGTTCAGTGTCAGAGAAGGTACCGGAACTGTGAGCAAACCTCTGAATAATCAGCACAACGTCATGCACACTTTCCCATAGCTGTTTGTCTCCCTCAACATTATTACCATGGGCAAATCCTTCAAATCAACACGTATCCTCTCATGTGTTCTTTTCATGGCTCGTTATTATGTAAGCATTCTGCTATTAATAAGTATTCACATGCTCACTCTCTTAAATGGGAGAAAGCTGTAATTGTTGAGAGCATCACGAAGTTACTTTATAAACTAGAAGCCTGAGTAGTTAATGTGTTTTATTAGGCATAATAGTATGATACTATAATGTGAATTCATGCCAATTGCTAAAAATCTGTTGAAAACAAAAACAGGCTGAATGTTTCAATGACCATATCAGACTGATCCTGGGTACCAAAGAAATGTTCACTGACTGGTATGCTCATCTCCAGCAGGTATGTCCTAACACTTCCCTTGGACTCTTCTGCTTCCCAAAGTGGTATCTCTTCAATACACAATAACTGAGATTATAATCATGCTTTTTCGCAACATTATCCAACAGAACATTCTGGAGTGATGGAAATATTCTATATCTGTGATATTGATTTTATAGCCACTAGCATACATGGTTATAAGCACTTGAAAGATGACTGTTATGATTGAGGAACTGTTTTCTAGGTTTTATTTTATTTTCAGTTTCCACACATGACCAGAAGCTATTACCTTCAGCAATGCCTTTTGAACTTCACAGTCATTGTCACATGAGACCTTTGGGGAAACATGAGAATCAAATGAAGAGACATGTACTTAACCCCACTACAGATTTACTGAAGCAGTGCCTCTGCTGCTTACACTGGAATATTCTATTAAGTTCTTTACAGCTCTAAATTCTCCATAAGGGGAGGAAATGGAGTGCATTGTATTAGGGGCCTGCATTGTATTACCTTGGAAATGTAATACATTAGCTCACCTACTCATTAGTGAAGATTAAAAATTTTTAGACTAATTTATTGCCTCTTATAGTCACCTAGCTGAGACTAACACCCTACAGCAATATAAAAAAACAGAAGGCTATGTTTTAATAGAGGAGAAGGGAGCCAAGAAAGTCCAAAGAATTTGGCAATATCTGTGCCTCTGGGGCTTCATGTTTGGCAACGCTGGGCAGCCCAGGGCTGGCATGAAAGCACTAGAAAGAGATTCTCATTGTCAACAACTTTTACTTACTTAAAATGTTTTCCAGGGTCACCCTGGTAGTTCAAGGGGTAGTGCCAGGCAATCTGGAACTTCACAGGCCCATAGTAGGAAAAGGGAAGGACGGGCATGCCAGGATGGATGCGTGGCTAATGAGGCAGTCAGCTGCTCTAATTGCACAAAGGGATGGATAACGGTGCTGCTGAAAGACAAATGATGAGGTAAAGCACTTATTAAATATAAACACCAGAGTGAAGGTGAGGTGTTAATTTTCAAGCCATCGAGTCCTGTCACATAATTCTATTTCACATTAAACTTATTATGGGCCATAATGTAATACTGTCAATGACTCACCCCTAGTCCTTAACAGCCAGGAAATTGATGGTGAGCCTAAATATTTCCAGCTCTGAAGTTAGTACATGACATGAGGGACAAAAGTGGAATGGGGAAGATATGAGAAATTCCAAACCATGCTTATAATGCTACCTTGAGCACACTTACCCAGTGTTGCTAGGAGAGCATTAGCATGCCTTTCTCAGTTCTGGAATCTGCCAGCAGCAAGCAGGAAAACCTTCCCACCCTTAGTACAGTACCTTTAATAAGTCCAAGTGTGGAGCGGTGGCAATACTCTGCCTTTCCCTATCCCCTTGGAAATAGGGTACAATCTAATAAACAAATGAGGATTGACAAGAACTAAAGTGAAACACTTGAGCAGAGGAATTTACAACTGCTCCGGTAAAGCTTCCTAAATCACCACTTTTATTGCATCGTAAACCTCATTCCCCTGACTTTCCAAACTGAGAACTTTGAATGATTCTCCATTGTCTTTAAGATGAACCTATCCCTTAGCTTGACATTAATGTCTTCATAAAACAGTCCCAACCTCACTTCCTGTCTCATGTCATTGTGAAACTTCACAGAATAATCAATAGGGAAACACACTGGCTATGGGAGTGATGACAAGTTAACTTTTATGACTAGATTTCTTATCTATAAAAGGGACCTAGGGTTAAGGACATGATGGAATTAATGTGAGCCATAAGTCATGGTGTCTGATTTATAAAATACAGGCTCCCTTCATGTTCTACACAAATCAGACTTATCATCTCATTATTTTTAAAACACACCAGTAAGTTCCTTCTACCCTTTATCTCATCCATACAACTCCCCCCATACTCACCTCCCAGATCCTGCTAGAACTTTTCTTTTTAAGATATACACATTGGAATACTTGTCACTTACCAAAAAAAGATAAACTCTAGGCATTTGTGGCAACATGGATGAAACTGAAAGGGAACATGCCAAGAAAAATAATTCAGAAGGGGCTCATATATTGGAAGAATCAACATTATCAAAATGGCCATACTACCAAAGGCAATATACAGGTTCAATGCAATTCTAATTTCTTTTTTAAAATGACATTTTTTAAAGAGATAGAGCAAAAATGACTGACATTCATATGGAACAAAAAAAGACCCAGAATAACCAAAACCCTCTTGACAAACAGAAAAGAGAATGTAAGTATTACAATCCCAAACTTCAAACTATAATAATAGTTTGAAAAAGCCATAATAATTGAAAAAGCATGGTACAAAAACAGACAAACAGACCAATGGATTAGAATCGAGTACCCAAAAATAAAAACACAGATATATGGTCTACTAATCTTTGACATAGGGGCAAAAACATACACTGGAACAAGGACAGCCTCTTCATGAAATGGTCCTGGGAAAACTGGACCATGACATGCAAAAAAATTAAACCAAAATAACATCCTCACATCTTGTAAGAAAATCAACTCAAAATGGATAAAAGATGTAAGACCTGAAACCATAAAATATATAGACGAAAACCTGGGAAAAACCCTTCATGAGTTATACTTTAGAAATCCATTTCTGGATACATCTACAGTTGGCAAAAAAATGAAGAAAACACAAAAAAATGAAGAAAACATAAGGACTACATTAAACTAAAAAGTTTCTGTACAGCAAAAGAGATAATAAACCAAACAAAAAGAAACCCAACCAACTGAGAGAAAACTTTTACCCTCCTTACAAGTGATTAGGGTCTGATAACAAAGATACACAACTCATACAACTTAAAAAAAAAACAAAGCAAAAACCCAGTCAAAAACTGGGAGAACTAAAAAAGACACTTTCCTTCCAAAGAGGAAATATAGATGGCCAATAGGAATATGAAAGAAATCTCCACATCACTAGATATCAGGGAAAAGCAAATCAAAACCACACTGAGATACCATCTTGCACCAGTAAGAATGACCCATATTTTTAAAAAGCAAACAAACAAACAAACAAACAAAAAAAGACACACAAAAAATGGGCAACAAGTGTTGGTGAGGATGCAGAGAAAAAGGAACACTCTTACACTGCTGGTGGGAGCACAAACTGGTCCAGCCACTATGAAAGGCTGTGTGGAGGACCCTCAAAAAGTGGAACTACCATTCAACCTAGCAATTCTACTACTGAGAATCAACCCAAAGGACAAAAAAAACATTCATTCATAAGGACACTTGTACTTGCATGCTATTGCAGCACTATTTACAATAGCCAAGACATGGAAACAACCCAAATGCTCCAAAATGGATGAATGGCTGGAAAAGACATGGTATATTTACACAGTGGAATATTATGCATCAAAGAAGACAAATGTATGTCATTTGCAGCAACATGGATGAAGCTAGAAGGAATCATCTTAGTAGAAACAAGCCAGAGAAAAAAAGAGAAATATGGGATGGTATCACTTATTTGAGGGATATAGGAAAAACAAACACACAAATGCTTAAGAAAAACAGAAAACTGCCAACAGAACTAAAGAACAAGAAAGGGGGAGGAGGGAGGGAGAGAATGGGGGTGGGGGAGGGCACAAAAGACTTAAGATGGTGCCTGGGTAGAAAGGTGATGGGAGAGCAACAGGGTATATATATATATATATATATATATATATATATATATATATATATATATATATATATATATATATATATATATATAT
>PVHY01006473.1:0-74324 GCA_004024945.1 Uropsilus gracilis | reverse complement strand
TTTAGGTGTGTCCTTGGTTTTTGTTTTTTTTTTGTGTGTGTGTGTGTTTTCATTTTTTTATTTTTTTGTTTGATTTTCCCTATATCCATCATATAAGTGAGACCATCCTGTACTTCTCCTTTTCTTTTTGGCTTATTTCCGCCAATATGAGTTTTTCCAGCTCCATCCAGGTCGCTGCGAATGACATGTGTTTGTCCTCCTTGATGGATGCGTAGTATTCCATCGTGATAATGGATAGTTTTAAAGAAAGCTCCAAAGAGCATTTCCTTTTAGTTTTGAGTGATGAAAATAACCCAGGTATGTGTCACTAATGTCTGCTAAAGAAGCGTGAGCTTCTGCAGGTTAGCACTGTGTCAGTCAGTGCACAGGGCTCACGTACAGCCACTCCAGAGAATGGCAAAAGCTATGGCCCTTTGGGGCAGCCAAAAATAACGGGTAGAGCACTTCACTCTGTGTTCCTGCACATACTACTGTGTTCCTCACATACTACTTGGCTTAGAGTCAGTGCTGGAAACACTGCTATTTAGGAGAGAAAGGTGATTCTGTTGGCTTGTTATGGGTATATGGCTCAGGTCAACACTTATGAGCACCGAGCACACACCTGGTGTGATGCTGAGCATTTATTACATAAAGACATTAACAGGCCCACCCTTCAAATTTAGCAATAAAGATAGTGGCATACACACACCCTTTCTATTTGATGTTCCCATTGACAGAACTGGGTAGAGAGTGTGCTAAGATCGCAGAAGGATGGCTCTGAGTCCAAGCAGAAAGCTGAGGGAGGCTTCTGATAAACCTAATCCTCATTGAGCAACTGACCACACCTCCACTTGAAATTAAACTAAATTAAGCTGAAAGATATGCAGTAAAATGAAAGATTTGCCCATCTGCCTTAGCTTAAAAGCTGGTTTAAATGATTCTTAATTTTCTTAGTGAATAGCCCTTTAAGACTTAATGAATGTCAGCACCCATTTCCTCGGTTAAATGCATACACACACAGGATTTCATACATAGTTTGGAGGACTTGATGGACAAATTCAAGGTGAGAAACTGTTCTAGAACACTGCTCCAGAAAGAAGCACAGATGGAGGATTTTTCTATGGGGTGTGGGAGTGAATATATGAGAAACTAACAGGAGACTTCCCTGACTTCTTACCTAACAACAAAAATGACTAAAAGAGAAAAATCATTTTAGAATGATTGCATTAGGCTGGTTGAAACTACCTAAAATTCAGCTACAAATTGCCTGAGGAAACCGAAGCGTGAAGGGCTCCAGAGACGTGGCAGAGAGTGAGTCAAACAAGCTTAGAATTTAGTGTTCCTATTCTTTTCCCCACAGGTCCTGAGAGTTGGGATTTTTTCTGTCAGTTGAGTTCAGCAACTTATAGGTAGTCACACATCTTAAATCAGTGCAGGTTCATCAGAAATGAGTCTTATCAGAATCCAGTGACCCTGTTAGGGTGACTGATTGGGGTGATCCAGCCTGTAATCTATCCTATCGTACACTTCAAGAATTGGAAAAGTCTACAGAAATTGTCTGTATCCAGAAAATTATTTTACACCATCCTCAAAAGAGTAACAATGTGTGGTTGACAGCCTACTACATACTCAAAATCTGCTTTCTTATAACTTTCAGAATATCCCAGATATACTTTCTATTGATAATTTACAAGTTTATTTTCTCTTCTGTCATTCTTCACCTTTATCTTTTTAATACCTGGATTCAGTACCATAACTATTCCTTCCAGTTGCTCTTCTTTCCACCACCTTCACTTTGTCAACAGCCTGGTTATCTTCTGCCAAGCCAATGTGTTACTTTGTAGATGGGATTGCAACAGTTGATGACCTGGACATTATGCTGTTAATAGTGTTGTACAGTGGCTTGTTTTCTAAAAGAACTAAATTATACCATGGCTAAGCTTGGGTTTACATCATTTTCTTATAGATTGTTGCCCAGATATATTGTTTCAGCCTGACTTATTAATAAGTTTTTTAGTAAATAATTGTGGAATGTTATATTTATTCTTCTTAAACTGAGTCTTGTTAGTTTCTATCTGATATTTTACAATGTTTAGATCAACCTCTGTACACAACTTCCAAACTTTCCTGTCCAGTCCTAATGTCTAATTAAATCTATACTTCCAACTGCAAACAAGTTATCTACACCTGGTTATTGAATCCTTATAGTGTTCTGATTGTAGCATTTTATAAATATCATCTCATTTAATTCTTATGATAATTAACATAATTATACCCATTCCCCATATTTGAAAACTAGGGATAGTACTGTCCTTTTGCTAGTACTATAAAAAAAATAAGTAGACATGTATATGTGGCTGCCATGATGAGTGCAAAATATTATCAGGCAAAGGGTTTACAAATCTGTCACCAAGTCAGAATTTCTTTCACTGGTTCTCAGTCTTACCACCCACCACCGCAAATGCAAACAAAAGGGCATCTGATGCAGAAAAAAAATAATTTAAAAAAGGTAACTAACAGGTTAGAGGGAGAGTGAGAAATTCAGTTATAGCTGATGAAGAACACGGCAGAGAGAGGGAGAATAATACCACATCTTACCCCAGCACATAAAGATGTTAAACAGGAATTTAGTCCTACTTTTTGTCCTCCCCACATTGTAGACTGAAGAGGTTCCTACCAGTCCTGATTGTGAACCTCTTCCTATAACCTATCTGGGAAGTTTATTATCTGCAGTTTATAGACACCTAAGAAAAGTAGAATGGAAATAACAAGATAACTATGCTTTAAGATAAGACCAAACATAGCACAGCTTCAGTATAGAATGGGTAGTATTAGCAAAATTCATCATTCACTCATAGTTCAAAACTGGCTGACCAATGGAAATAAACTTTGTTTATAATGCAAAAGTAGGATACTCACTTTATTCTTCTCTTTCCCTGTGGGTGGTCTAGTGTTCTGAACATAATCCATAAGTTATGTCTAATAATATACTAAACAACAGAACTTGTATGTTTTACTTGTAGTCTATATAGTATGATTATATTTTCCAAATAAAAGATCAGGACACATGAGATAAGAAAGGATGTTTATGCTACTTGTGGAGGTAAGAATTAGTATGGGAGCTACTGCTTGAATGCCAATATAACAATATTTAGGAAGAATATTTTCCCATTGCCTTGTTTTCCCTTAAAATTTATTTTAGAAAGGTGAATTTCATATACATATTACATTAAAGGCAACCATTTTAGAATAGAATTTAACATGCTTGGACAAACGTACACACTGGTGCACATTACCATGATTACAATAAAGAATATTTCCATTTTCTCCAAAAGTTCCTTCTTACTTCAGGGCAGTTACTCTGGCTGCCTCTACCCTCACCCCCCAGAAACCACAAATCAACTTTCAGTTATCATGGTATTTTGAAACAGAATTCCTTTATGTACATGTAGCAATGATAAGGATCAGTTCTGGAAATTGTTCAACTAAAGATATCCTCAAGAGTTTAAATGAGACTCTAAAAATCTAGTGGTAATTTATAATAAAACACTCAAGAAAATGTTTATGCTTTAGTGTTCTTGGTTGTGCATAATATTCTAAGACGATCACAACCATTTTAAATGATAAAATAGTCTCTCAAAAATTGTATCAAATTCTAGCAGTACATTTTAAACTCTTTAGACTTGGTATCTGCATTTGAGTTTTAATGTTCCATGAGACTTACAGACTTTAAGTCAAAAAAAACTGAGAACCACAAGAATCAACCTGTTTATCTTATTCAAGCTGACATCTCCAGTACCTAAATACAGTGAGCACAAGAAATTTTCAAACATTACTGAGAGGCAGCTAGATCTAATTTTATGCTGAACCTGAATAGCTTCTAAACCCATTCCAAATACTAAGTTAAATGATTGTTGCAGAATCAAACAGCATTTTAAGAATGCTGTGCAGTCCACTAGAACAAAGAAAATTACTTCAATAAATGGTGCTAAGAAAACTGGACCACTATATGGAAAAGAATGACTAGACTATACTCCTCTCTTGTACCATACACAAAAATCAGTTCAAACTGATGAAAGACTTAAATTTAAGATCTGAAACCACAAAATACATAGAAAATAAACACAGGCAAAGCATTCCATGACATACATCTCAGAAATATCTTTGAGGACTCATCCCAAAAAGCATAGAAAATGAAGGAAAAGATAAACAGCTGGAACTACATCACACTAAAAAAAACTTCCATACAAGAAGAGACAATAACCAAAATGAAGAGACAGCTTACAGACTGGGGAAAAAATACTTGTATTCCATACAACTGATAAGGACTGATATCAAAGATCTACAAAAAGCTTACAGAACAATACCAAAACAAACAATCCAGTCAAAAAAATGGACAGAAGAACTAAAAAGACAATTCTCTAAAGAGTAAAAGCAAATGAACAACAGGTATAAGAAAAATGCTCAACAACACTTATAATAGGGAAATGCAAATCAAAACCACAATGAGATACTACTTCACACTGGTTAAGAATGCCCCATATAAAAAGATTGACAACAACAAATGCTGGTGAAGATGTGGAGAAAAAGGAACCATCTTACACTGCTGATAGGAATGCAAACTGGTCCAACCACTATGAAAAGCTGTGTGAGAGTCTTTAAAATACTGAAAATGGAGCTACCCAAGGATTCAGTGATTCCACTCCTGGGAGTCTATCCAAAGAAGATAAAAATATTAATTTGAAAGGAAACCTGCACTCCTATGTTTATGATATCAATATTTACAATAGACAGGATATGGAAACAACCTAAATGCTCAAAACCAGATGAATGGATCAAGAATATGTGGTATACATACACAATGAAATAACATTCAGCGGTCAAAAATATAAACGCATGCCATTCACAGCTACATGGATGGAGCTAGAAGGTGAAATAAGTCAGAAGGACAAAGAAAAATATCAAATGGTTTCACATATAGAAAGAATATTGGGAAACTGAACAAAGGGCATTTTTAAAAAAGCCTAAACTTGTAGGCAAACTATAGATCTTAGGTAAAAAACAGAGGAGGGAGAGAAAGAAGGGTTAAAAAAAGGCAGAGAAGAGCACAAGGGATGATGGTGATGGATTATGGTGATGTGGTGGTGGAATATTTATGGGGACTACATCAGAGGGAGAAATCAAATCTTGTACAAAATGAAAACAGTGTAAGAAAATTTAAAAATTTAATAAATAAAAAAATGTTGTGCAAGTAACCAAATCTCCCATAATATTAAAGTTTTAACCAAAGAACTGAAGAAAAACTAGTAAGATGCTTGTAAAAAAAAAATAAAGCTTTTTTTAGTCTACCCTGTAAATCAATTACCAAAAAATATAATTCATTCTTTGAATTGTTTTGTTCTAAATAACAGTATATTACTTGGTAAAATATTTAAAGAATATAAAGAACAATTATTACTTTCATATCATTTTACAGATAAGAAATCTAAGACACAAACAGGTTAAATGAGCTCAGAGGAGTTCATAATGAAATTAGATTATGAGAATACCCAACTCAAAACTATTTGTTCTTTTACCTAAACCAGAATCCACACATCATATTAAAAGTTTGTTAAAAAACTTAAAAGTTGTCTCATTTTATTTATTCTCCATGCCTATTTCATAAATATAGAAAAACTGATCATACATAATTCTGTAATTAATTGCATCTGAGTTAAAAAAAAGAAAATCCTAACAAAAAATAAAAAATGGAAAAAATAATATGTACAAATTATAAACACTTTAATTTAAATTTCAAACAGCTTTTTAAATGGATGTTAAAATTAGCAAACACCTAAAAAAAATAAGCAAACACCTCTTTTTTCCTCCAGAAAAATTGAAAACAGAAAAGAGTAAACAGAAAAGAGGTGCTTAACTCTCTACCTATAGGTCAGCTTGGATAAACACCCCAATTCTTATATTTGGGTACAAGCATCACTGGTCATCAGACTTCTTTAATTATTACTAAACCACCTGGTTCCATTTCAACATGTTTTTATAACTATGTCAGAAAGTCCAAAACAGGTCAGAACTCATATTTCATGTACTGCATTTTCGGATTCTATATTCTCATTACTTAAAAGGGCTCCTGACTCTAAATAGACAGTTGGAATAACAACATAAAAAAGGGATCTACCTAAGAAACATTCTTTGTGCAAAATCCCTGTCACTGTACATTGATTCTCTCTAGTTTCAATTATGCTAACACTTATTGATAATTACAAAAGATAATACCTGCCATTCTTATCAAATGAGTCAAAGACAAAGAGAATTTTATGTGCCACAAATTCCCTACCTTCCTTAGAAACTAGAGAACAGAATATTTCAAAGAAATTCTGTACTTAGGTCAGTCAATAATATGTTTAACTAAAAGGTGATATTAAGTTCATTTATCATATTATGAATGCCAGCTAAGTGTCAAAACATAGTTTTTGGCTACCTTTAATGCTACAGCATTTTTCTTAACTATATCAGCAGATTTATCAGTGTATATTAATATTATATTTGTCAGTATGAATTTAATTTGTGGAAGAAAATGGACAGATGGACACTTTAAGTGCAGAAAAGGAGTAAAAACTTAGGAAACTACAGTCGAAGGTTGACAAGAACTAAGAATCTCTTATCAGGATTAACAAATGTTACATTGATTAACTAGAGGCCACAGAAAATTTGATGAGGGCAAAAGTAGGGACTTTAGTTACAACATTCTCTGAAGGATCTTGAACCCCAGAGATCACAGAGATG
Organism: Uropsilus gracilis; assembly: GCA_004024945.1. Taxonomy (NCBI): domain Eukaryota; kingdom Metazoa; phylum Chordata; class Mammalia; order Eulipotyphla; family Talpidae; genus Uropsilus; species Uropsilus gracilis. The sequence goes on along the minus strand of PVHY01006473.1, from coordinate 67,562 downwards.
TGAAATTTATATATAAATATATTATTAAAAAAAAAAAACTATGAGATAGAAAGGGACAGAAACCAAATGGTTTCACTAATATATGGTCAACCAAATGAAACTGCACAAGGGGAGAATGGGGACCAGCTGGAGCGGGTGGGAAGGGGAGGTGGTGGGTGACCCCCAGGGACTGAAATGATGTGAAATATATATAAATAAAAACAAAAACAAAAACAGAAAACTATGAATTCTAAAAAAAAAAAGAAAAAAAGAAAGAAAATCAAAAAATTATCGAAACAAGAAATGGGAAAAAAATACACTTACCAAATCATTCACCACTATGTTAGCAGTTTTGAGTATTAAAAAAAAAAAAAATAGTCCCCATTCCTGAAGAACTTAAAAAATTGCTAAAAGAGCAAGATACAGTATTCTATATTATTCAACACTTAAAAATAATCCAAATAAAACAAGGAATAAAGGGAAGGGATGGCTAGATGTGAGAACAGTGGCTGAGAAAACTTTTGAGTCAAGGCCTATTCTGAGCTAGGTCCTAATAAGATGTAGGATTTTAACAGGCATACATTGAGAAGAGCGTGAGCAAGGTCAGAGGTTGAGAGAGAAAATGAGGCTGCCTAGAATTTGGCAAGTAGACTGGATAGAGGCTTATATAGAAGAAATAGGTCATATTGAGTTGTACTGAAGAGGTCGGAAAGCAAGCCATACAGTTTTAAGTCATGAAATGTTTGTGAACATGGCTAGCATATTTAATTTAGAGAATGACTTGAAAAGTACTTTAGTAAGAAACTGTTTAGAATTAGAAGAAGAGAGAATTAGAGGACTAGAGGGGGATTCCAGGAGTGAAGCTGTAGACCAGAGGTTATAAAACTTGTCCAGTGACTTCTTGGGGGTCCCTGAGACTCTTCCAAGGGATCTGGGAGGTCAAAATTATTTTCATAAACAACTAAGATGTTATTTGTTATTTCACTATGTTAAATTTACACTGATGGTATAAAAAAATAGTTAGCAACAACAAAAAACAACTGTTGGTGTCATGAGTAAAATTCAAGTTTACATATTTTAACAGCTTTATTAAGGTATAACTGATAATGTATTCAAATAATGTATTTAAATTAAACTAAAATGAAACTGATACACTGCATATATTTAAAGATGAATTTTCACACATATCCAAGAAACCATCACTATAGTAAAAAGTGGCAAATATTTTGGTCATGTCCAAAAGTTTCTCCATTGCTCATGCCAGTTCATCTCTCTTTACACACTCATTTGAACAACTAATGATCTATTTTCTGTCACTAAGATTTGAGAATTTGTTTCAAATTCTCAATTTTACATAGATGGAACCATAAAACAGGTACTCCTTGTTCATGCTAGCCAAACAATGCAGATATCAGAACAAGAAAGAACCCAGGAGAAAGTGGGGCATTTCGATAGCTTAAGATTCATTATAATATCATTACGATTCATTATGATATCAAGGATTCATTATGATATTCATTAAGATGACAAAATATTCATAAAGGTTCATTACCCTCATAATAGTTTCAAAATATATGAAATAAAAATTGACCAAACTAAGTTGAAAAATAAATGAATGCACAATTATAGTTGGGAGATTTTAGTATCTCTTTTTATATAATGGGTAACTATACAAAAGTATACATGTATACAGAAAATCAGTAAGGATATATGAGGCTTGAATAATCAACTTTATTTAATTGATACTTATAAAACAAAGCAACAGCAGAATATGCATTATTTTCAAGTGCTTCTGGAACATTTGTTAAGATTGACTGTACCATAAAACAATCAATATGAAATGGCTGAAATACAAAGTATGTTCTCTGGCCACAATAAAATTAGAAATTATAATAGAAAGGTAAGTGGAAAATCCTCAAATATTTGGGGGGTGGAAATTATCTTCTAAATAACTTTTTGTCAAGTTTGGTGTAGTATTTTTTTTTAATTGCATCATTTTCTAAAACATGGTTTGTTTGTTTGTTTTTTTTTGAGCTATATACATATGTAAGATAAGATATTCTTTTTTAAAATTTTTATTTACTTTATATATATTTCACTTCACTTCTTTGTATTCCCCGGTGTTTACCCACCACCTCCCCTCCCTGGCCATTCCCACTCTTCCCACCCTCCCCCTATTCTTATTTATGTCAAACAAACTATTAAATTACAGCAAATTGAATGATAAAGCAGATATATTTTCTCTGAGGCTAGACATTAAAGTATAAAAACATTACACAAAAACGTAAAACAATGCTACTCCTCTCCTAACACTGAAGAAATATTGAATAGTTATTTTCATAACCATCTTATTTATGTCCATAAACAAAGGATTTTATTTTAAACGAAGTGTTTTTAAAATTTAAGTTTTAATTTTTACTCACCATTTTTATGATAGGTATATGAAAACTTAAAACAACAATAAAATTTACTGAACTATAGAGTAAAAGTAAAAAAACAACTTAAGTATCTGTAATTAAGAGCCTTGTTGTCCAGAAAACTTTGAGGTAAAAAAAAGATATGATCTTGAAGGCCGGGCATGGTGGCTCGTGCTTGTAAGCTTCAGCCTATGAAGCGGCCGGGGTTAGGGATCGCGGTTCAAGTCCCGCCTGGGGCCAGTAGCGAGACCTAGTTCCAAAAAAAATAGCTGGGCGTGGTGGGGCGCGCCTGTCATCCCAGCTACCTGGGAAGTTGAGGCTGGGGATTGCTTGAGTCTGTGGTACCCCGGGCAACGAGAGCCTGCGGTTCCACAGGCAAAAATAGCAAGACCTAGTCTCAAAAAAAAAAAAAAAAAAAAAAGATATGATCTTAATTTACTTGGATGTTCATTGTCAGAGGTGCCTATTATGAACCAGAGAATGAATTGCCATTCAACTAAAAATGCCAGATTTTATAAGTATCCATTTGGAATCCCAGCACACTATCAGAAGGCTGATTTCCACAGCCACACTTAGTGAAAGGATATATCAACCCCATGCTGCCATGCTGAAGGGATCAGATTAGCAACTTGCCTAAGGCAGAGCATAGATGGGCTCAGCCTCAATGCAGTTAGTCTGGCCTGCAGTATCCTCAAAAGTGAATGTGCCTGGACCCTTTCTTGGTATACCACATAGTAGCAAAAGCTCATAGTTGCATAACTTCAGAAAAGGTTCACTTCTTTGTGCCTCTTTCTTAAAATACAGGATATTACTAAATCATAAGTGTTGTTATGAGGATTATAAATAGAAAGCACTTAGGAAAATGATAAATATAAATAAATACTTAATAAATTATTGCTATTATCAAATTTTGCCTGAAATATGAACTAAAAAAACTAGCAATCTAATAATCTGAGGTGAAGTACCTGGGGTAAGAGAAATAAAACACTAAAAATTAACAATAAATAAAAGTTCTAGGATTAAACATTTGAAAAGTAATCATAATGAAGACTATAGAAAAACAAGTACTCTAAAAGGATAATGTAAAATATGAGTAAATAGTGGATTTGGCATGGTCTTTGCAAAATCTTCTCTCAAAATAAACTGGCAATTTGAGGTGGACATCACTTAAAAGAGGATATGATAGTCTGCAATGTCAACACAAGCCCAAGAACTTCCACTTTTTACTTCTGCAAACACTCCTGCACTTCTATGAAGGGACTTCTACAAACAAATGTCAGGAGTCGAGTCCAACAATCTGACTTAGGCCACAGGCCTAAGGTAAACACAAAAAGCAGGGGCAGGCAGCAGCTTGGAATGCTTCTGTGGTCTAGGAATGTTTCCTCCTGCAATCAGTTATGTATCGCCATCTTTCTCACTGATAAAACAAGGGCTGTATGTCAGTCAGGATGAAATGCAGTTTTATACACAACCCATGCTCCTAATATTCCAAGTCAGTACAGATGCTACCTAAAGGCAAAGGAAGGAGTGTGTAGGCTATCTGATGAGTGGGAGAACAGAATATACTCTACCTTGACTTATGATGGGGTTACACCACCAAGTTATGATAACGCCATCATGAACTGAAAATGTCCTAAGTCAACAGTGTATCTAATACACCTAATCTATAAAACAAGATAGGGCAGCCTTTTTGATTCTTAGACTAGTCGAGCAAAATCTTCTAACACAAACACTATTTTATAATACAGTACTCAATATCCCATGGCATTTATTAAAAACCATACTGAAATAGAACAGAACAGCCGTATGGGTTCTGACCACCATAAATGAACACACTGAAAGCACGCTGGGCTTTATAATCTGGATCACTTTTGCACCATCATAAAGTCAAAAATCCCAAGATGAAGCATTATAGGCAGAGGATTGCCTGTAGTGAGAGGCTGTTTATCTGCAAGCCAAACACCATACTTCTCTTGAGCAAAATTTTTAGTTTGGGGGATAAAAATATTCTAGACTTACAGTGACTACATATGCTAAATGAGAAACTACTTAAATAAGAAAAAGATATGAGGCAGAGTCAAATTTGTAATCTTAAGAACAAAGCATTACATTAAAAGGAATGTGTCGATTTACCTGGAAAATATCTGTCTTGTCTTCAAAGAGACTGACACAATATTTATAGTCAGCATAAGCCCAGTATTTAGAGTGATCATAATCTCGAAATGGTCCAGAAATAATAGACTGGTCACAGTTCCAGGTGAGAAACTCTTCAACTGTAGCATCTACATAATTACATTCAGTTTCAAACTGAGGAACTGCAATATAAGAGAATCCAACTGTAAATATACATTGAATACAATTTCCACTTCAACTAAAGAAATGTTAGCAATTATTTAATAAAAAATTGTGTATTTTCTATATAACCACTTGCAATACAGTATTCCTTATTAAATCTGAAAGCAAAAAATATGTTTTTAACCTTAAGATACTTACTCTTATTATAGTCTGATAATAGTAATCCAAAAGAATACTTCAGATTATCAACTAAGATCTTGACAGAACCCTGAGTTCTAGAATTTCCATAATATTACTATAACATTATTTGTCTTTTTCACTCTTATTTTCCAAGAATGGGAGTATTCCAGTGACGACGTAATATGTATAGATATCACTGCTGATAGCTGGCAGAATGTGTGCTATGTTCTTCTACTTTAAAATGTCTCTTTTTTTTTTTTTTTAAGGCCGGGCACGGTGGCTCGTGCTTGTAAGCTTCAGCCTATGAAGCGGCCGGGGCTAGGGATCGCGGTTCAAGTCCCAGTTCGAGTCCCGCCTGGGGCCCGTAGCAAGACCTAGTTCCAAAAAAAATAGCTGGGCGTGGTGGCGCGCGCCTGTCATCCCAGCTACCTGGGAAGCTGAGGCTGGGGATTGCTTGAGTCTGTGGTACCCCGGGCAACGAGAGCCTGTGGTTCCACAGGCAAAAATAGCAAGACCTAGTCTCAAAAAAAAAAAAAAAAGTCTCTATTTTCATATCTAAAAATGTAATACTAGATATAATCCACATCAAAAAAATTTCATTTGGATACTCAATTTTTTAGCATCAACATTTCTGGGACCAAAAAGTTTAAGCACCACTTCTTTAAATTGAAAATGAAAAACAGAAATAAATTAAACCCAGATGTATGCTGTAAACTGAGTCTCTGCTCGGGGAAAAAAGAGCCTGGTTTCTTTTATAGAAGACTTTTTTAAAATTTTATTATATATATATATAATTTTTTTTACATCATTTTCTACCCGGAGGTTCTCCCACCACCTTATCACCTGTGAACTATCATCTTGATCTCTTATGCCCAACCCTTCCCCATCTCTTGTTCTACACTTCAGTTCTGCTGTCAGTTTGATAAAAGATCTAAAAATAGAAAAAATGAAAAAAGCAACAACAAAAATTCTCTTTTGAAAACTTTGTGCTGTATCTAATAACACACACACAGCTCCTCATAATTACTAAGTGGACAACAGCAATTTAAAATCCCTTCATTTATCCACTAACTATTATTTCCGAATCATTCATTAAGTACCTAATTTGTAAGAAGCACTATGCTCAGCTTTGTGAGAAGGCAAAAGAAATAATACTTTTGAGTTTAGACTATATTGGATAAAGATAAAGTCTTAAACAGAATGGTAGAGAATTAGAGGTCTCATATAATTAAATTAAAATTTTGGTGCCATCAGCACATAGGAAAAGACATAGAAAGGAGAGTTGATCAGGAAGGCTTATGGAGACCTCTACTGTTCATCCACACTGGTTTGTTATTTATGGGTGTGATTCATTTATACAAAACTATTTTTCTAAAGAATAGTGAAGTAAAAAGTTTTTTGCAACTAGCATATTTTAAATAGTAAATTAATATTTGAAATATCTGATTATGGTCTCCTTTGCAAAGCATGGAAAAGGGGATGTACTAATCCTCCTCTGAAGAGGGGATATATTACCATTAGTCAACACAAAACTTGCTCAATAAAAGTCAGCACTGTTATTAGTGCTGCTTATTATTTATTTATACATTTACTTGGGGTCAGTTAGCTAAATCAGTAGTAGGAGAAGAATATTTGAAGTCTTTTTTCAACACTTTTTACCCCTTCCCTCCATTTCTAACTAAACTGCTTAGGGTTACACCACATTTTTTTTCTCCTTTGTTTTGCCTAAAACCACAGAATGGGAGAGAGGTCATAGAGGAAAAGTATGTGTCAAGATTTACTTTAATACACTGATTTCATCAACTTGTCACCTGACTTTGAGAAACAGGAAAACTTTCCATTTATCTAGGAGATAAAAATCTTCAATTTAAGAACTATTTAAATTTGTTTCTTTTTATTTTTTGAGAAGCACTTAGAACAGTCCCTGGCACAATGTAACTCACCAATATATATATGCCCTTGATAGTATCACCATCATTAAGAATTGACTATAATGCCATATAAATACATCAAATGTTTTTAACAAACAAAACTTTGTGGTAGGAAAGCTGCATATGGTAGGAAAGGTGCCGGAAAGTGGAGTCATTTCAAAATCATTTTAGTAAGCTCAGGCATAAGCCCATGAACACTACACTGTCTAATGCATTTTTACTTCACAGAATTCAATACAACTGATTCACCTGAATACTAAAACCATTACTTGAGTCACTTGCCCTGCAGTGGACTGAGTTTAGTCCACTTTTTAGTGAAGGCCTGTTTTCACAGCTTAAGGGGACAGATCTGTGCTGGCAAGTTCTGTACTTTAAGAAAAGAAAATTTAAAAATGCAAAACTTACATGTGAGAACTGTTGCTGTCAGGGGAAAATTGCAATGAAGAGAATAACTGGAAATGACAGGTCTTTTTATTTACATAGTGATATCAAATTAGACTCTTTTCCCTTCTCCCCAGCAGAAGCAGCATCAGGTACTGTTTCCATCTTGTTACCACACCTTTCTGGGTAGTAAAGTTGTTTTTCTTTTTTTTTTTTATTCTATGTAATGAAATTATTCCTTATTAACGTCATTACAGTTTTCTTTCACCTAACGCTAAAGTGTCCTAGGCAGCTGCAAATTTTATCCTATTTACTGTCAAAGTGCAGGAATTAGAAATAGTATATAAATTGAATGTATTTTTCATTTTCATAAGAATAAGTCCTAAAGTATTTTTGCACAGCAGAAAAAAATATTTTTCTTCATTTTCTTACTTTGAAAGTGAGAAATGCTATGTGGTATATGGATGCTGAATAGGACTTTCTTCCCTGTCTACACAATTTTAGGGTCATTTCTACACCTGTTTTGCCAAATTACTGTCAGCTGAGGTATTGTATTGTCACTGACCACATATTTTAGTAAAAGAATTTGACCCAATATTATTTCAGATATAAGTTACATTACATTTAAATGTGAATTATTAATATTATTTCAAGCATTCTAGAAAAGTTCTAAAACCTGAAACAGAAATAAGTACTATATTCAATAGAAAGGAGTTAAGATCATCATAACTTATAAAATCATATATGTCTTTCTAGAAAACCCATACTAATAAACTAAAAACTACCTATGCTGATGAATGGCTGTAAACAATACAAATATAAATGACTTTTTAAATTTTATCTTTTTAAATTGATTGCATTTTTTTTTTTTTACATCACCACTGTCTACCCTGATACGGTGTTCTCCCACTATTATCTTAATCTCTTGTGCCCATCCCATGCCAGGTTTTACCCTCCTCCCCCTCTCTTGCTCTATGCTTCAGTTCTGCTAACAGTTTTAAATTTTTCTTCATAAATGACTTTTTTTTAATGTGTCAATCAAAACCAGTCAGAAAAATATAACACTACTAAAATATTTCCTCACAACAGCTATAAAAAATTGAAATGTTTTAAGATATTTGAAAATGCCAAATCTTATTTCTGGGAGATAAAATAAATGTGAAAAGTAAAGATAATACTTTTAGGTAGGAATGCCAGGAGTGGTGGCGCATGCCTATAATCCAAACACTGGGAGGGAAGAAGCCAGGGATTGCTTAAGTTTGCGGGTTTGAGACTACCCCGGGCAACACAGCGAGTCCAGGTCTTGAAAAAGCAGCCGGGCGCAGTGGGGGCACCTGTAATCACATCTACCTGGGAGGCTGAGGCTGGGGATTGCTTGAGTCTGCGGGATTGGGACTACCTAGGCAACAGTGAGAGACCTAGTCTCAAAAGAAAAAAAGAAAAAATACTCTTGGGTAGGAATGCATTATCATAATGTACAGCCTTTCCAAATTAATTTATAACACTTTATAAATTTTCATTTAAAATTTCAACAGGATTTTTAAAATATGAGTATTTTGTTTTAACTCTAAAGTTCACTTAAAGGAGTAAAGTTCAGTAATATTAGTGAAAGTACTGAGAAAAAACAGTAATTATGGTGAATGAATTGTCCTTTCAAATATTAAAATCTATACCATTTGTTAAAAAAGTATTTTTAACAATTAACTAATAATGATAACTAATAATGATAACTAATCTCAAAACTGATAGTTCAATATTTGGCCCAGAAAAAGATGCTGGAATATAAAAGACTATAGTAATATAATAATGATGGTTTCCAAAGACCATGGGAAATAAAAGAATCACTCAGTAAATAGTACTGAAATAAAAGGTGTTATTTCAAATTTAACTATTTGGAAAAAATTCAGTGAATACCATTTACCAAAATAAATATAAAGTGGATAAAGAAAAGAAAATCAAAAAGAATCATTATGCTATTAAATCATTATGCTATTAAAATATTAGAATAATTATCTGTTTATAGATTATAAAAGAAATTTCTAATAAATAAGAACAAGAATATTAATAGTTAGAGGAATAACTCATCCCTGATAGTTTTAAACTCTACCCTCATCTCCACACCAAAGAGAAACCCCAAAAAGAAATAAAAAACAATTAACAGAAAAAAGATACAAATTTCTAATAAACCTGAGAACATGTTCAACCAAAACATTACCAACCAAAGAAATGTTAATTATGAGATGCAATTTATTTAAAAGCTATATCTCACTTTTGACAAAGGAATAGCAGGCATTCTTGCATGGTTTGAAAGTAATGTAAATGGAAATCATCTTTATGCACAGCAATTAGTTCTTTATATACACCAAAGGTCTTTTATTTTCTCTCACTATATATATGTGAGTGTCCATTGGGTACTCAGTCCATGATAAGACAGGCCCTTACCCACACAAAAGGCAACTTTCTTGAGGAGAAGACTTTGAACTGTTAACTGCTTGTACAAGTAGTCACATGATAAGAACTGTGCTAAATATTAGGTGCTCTGCAATAATTTAGTAGTCAAACCTGATTTGAGGGGTAGGAGAAGGAGAGGTGGTGAGAAAAGACCTTCATGAGAAAATGACTTGGAGCAAGGATCTAAATTAAGAAGAAGAATTAAGTAGGTAGAACAGGGTACAAGATGTGGGGAAAGGGAGAAGAATGACTAGCCTATAGATGTAAAGACGCTAGAGAAAAAGGAAGCAAATCTCTGAAAACACAAAAGCTGAAAAAATGTTTGTTAGGTCTGAGTTCAGAAATAGATTAATTTGATGGGGGCAAACAGAGCCTTCTAGATCACAAATCCTTTAGCCCAAGGATTACAGGAAATCATTTAAGCGCTTTAAGCAAAGAAGTAAGATATTTGCTTTAAAAAAAACAATGAAATTTGTTTCTGGTGTCAGTATGAAGATGACCTAGGTGGGGAGGGCAGGTGGTACAATGGGACAAGGGAGGAGGCTACTGCTACTATTAAGGGAGAGCAGGATAACCCCAACCAGAAGATGGCCAGAGAGAGAGAGAAGCTGGTGGATAGTACATATTTAGGACGTAAGTCATCAAGTCATCAGACACCACTTAGAGAGGTAATCAGAATGACTCAGGTTTCTGGTATATGAAGCTTTATAGAGTGTGGTGCGACTGATGATGATGTTCCTACCCTTTGACCCAGTCATTCTCTTTCTAGGCATCTATCCTAGTGAAATAGTGAAAAACATGCACAAGACTTTTATGTTCAAAGACACTCACTACAATTGAAGTATGAAGTTCAAAACTTCTCAGCAATCTAAATAAAGACAGGAGAATTACAGAATGTCTAAAAAAAAGGTTGTTTAAAAATCAAAATTATATGCTCTTACATGTATATGGAATATAAAGAATCAAAACAAGTGAATTTTTTAAAAAACTGAATTAGATAAAAGTAAACTTTTACTGTAAGGCCAAATCGGTGGTAATCAGAAAGGGAGAAAGAGAAGTGAGTAAATCTGGTAAAAGAGGTCAATTACATGGTGAAGGATGGAATTAGACTTATAGTGAGGAGTATTTAGATGTTGATTTATGATGCACACCTAAAATCTATGTGTTATAAACCAATGCTATTTCAATAAAAAGTATTTAAATAATATTAGTTTAGAAAGCAGGCTGTGAAAATTAATACTTTATTTTTAAAATATAAAAACATCTACAGAGATATACTGAAGTATAACTAGTGGTTATGTCTTGGTTTATCTCTTTAAAAAACCTAAGTATTTTTAAGTTTCCTTGAATATTCCCTTTTTTTCCCCAGTATTTTCTACAATGAGAAAGTCATACTTATATTTTTAAATCACTTCTATTTTCAAATAACATTTGTTGAGCATTCATTATGTGCTAGGCAGTGTCCAAAAAATTTATGCACCTGAATACATTTAATCTTAAAAGTATTTCTAAGACATAGAAAAGTTGAGTGACTTACCCAAGGTCACACAGTAAGTCAAAATTTAAACCTATGCAAGTTGACCCAGAGTCAGTTCTCTTTTACTATTGCCCTTGCTGCCTATAAAAGGGTTATAGTTATATCTAAAGACAAATTTTTTAAAAAGAATAAACCACTAAAACAGCTCACAGAACACAGGAAAATATTTGCAAGTCATATATAGTACCTAGCATCCAGAAATATAAGAATATCTTTTATACTCAACAAAAATAAGGGAGGGAAACTCCCCTCCTACCTCCTCCAAAGAAAGACATCTTAATTACAAAACAGGCAAAGGGCTGGGCATGGTGGCGCATGCCTGTAAGCAGCAGCCTAGGAAGTCGCAGTTGGGGCCAGGGATCACAGTTCAAGTCCCGCCAGGGGCACGTAGTGAGACCTAGTTCCAAAAAAATATAGCTAGGTATGGTGGCGTGTGCCTGTAACCTCAGCTACCTGGGAAGCTGAGGCTGGGGATTGCTTGAGTCTGCGGTAACCTGGGCAACGTGAGCCTGCAATTCCACAGACTAGTGAGACCTAGTCTAAAAAAAAAAAAAAAAAAACAGGCAAAGTATTGGAACAGACGTTTCTCCGAAGAAAATATCAAATGGTAAATAAGCACAAGAAAAAATGCTCAGCATAATCAGTCATTAAAGAAATAAATATTAACACCACAATTAGGTAATACTTCACATCAACCAGGTTAGTCAGAGTTTAAAATGAGGTGTTAGTAAGCAAGTAGAGAAATTGGAACCTACATAAAGTGTGGTGGGAATGTGAAATAGTTTAGCTGTTTTGGAAAAAAAGTTTGGCAGGTCCTCAAAGGGTTAAAGAGTGGGGATATGACTAGGCAATTCCCCTTCTAGCAGTACACCCAAGAGGAATGAAAACTATGTTCACATAAAAATTTGTGTATGAATACTTGTATAGTTAAAAAATGGAAATAACCCAAATGTGCATCAACTAATGAACTGATAAAAAAAATCACATATCCACATAATGGAACACTATTCAACAATAAAAAGAAACAAAATACAAATACATGCTACCATATGGATGAATCTCAAAAACATGCTACATGAAGCTATATACAAAGGGCCATATATTGTATGATTTCATTTGTGCAGTAGTCTCAGAACAGGCATATATCTGAAAACAAATTAGCGGTAGCCAGGAGCTGAGAGTAGGTAGATTAGACAGTGAGTATTTACAGATTACCGGGCATCTTTACAGAGTGATCAAACCGTTTTGAATTTAGATAGTGGTGATAGCTGCCCAAAAGTGTCATTATATCAAAACCACTAAATTGCAAAATTTAAAATTGTGAATTTTATCTAATTAAAAAAAAAAAACTTCATCTTCTGTAAAAACTCAGCAGTGGTTCACAAATTTCTTTAATGCCTAGGCTTTAACTTGAAAGTATCAAATTACTGTGTCTAATCCTAATACAGGATAATTATAGCACCATTCCAAGAGGGTCTGGAGAAGATTTGAGAATATGTATAAAGTACTCAGAACACTGCTTGATACAATAGTTCTCAATAACAGTTATTAGTAGTTGTATTGTAAAATTTTAACTTGTATTTCTCTCCAAATCAATGTCTAGCAGACACCTCAATGACTGGAAAATTTATTTGACTAAAATCATGGATGGAAAGCACAAACTGGTTTTTAAATGGCTGCTAAAAGCCTAACATTTATTATAAAATATAATGAAGATTTTGACCTGTGATTAGAATGAGATGTCAAAGAGTTTCAGGTACATTAATCCTGCTCTGCCTGTCATGGAAATACAAAGCGGGTTCTAGTTCTAGGCACCTACAACTGAATAATTATATGAGATACAACTGAAGATCAATGTCACAGAAAGAAGCTTGGAAAAGCTGGAAGGGAAGCTGGATAATTTTCTAGATCCTCTTAAGTTATTAATAGATATTCATAGAGTCACTTTATACACACGAATTTCAGCTCCTCTCTTCAGGGAATATGAAAGCATAATTCTCATATTTAAACAGCAAAGATGGTCAAATTTGAATCTCTTTGCATTATACACATTATAAATAAACTGCATTTGGGACTTGAAGGGAAAAATAAAACAAAGTAGTACCAAAATGTAGGATTTAGAAAAAAAACCAGTGACTTTCTGGAATACCAATGTTATCTATATTTTTAAATAGAAGTTAAACACACAGATGAAAGCTCTGGGTTTTTTCAGCTTAGAAAAAAACACTGTATCTTTGCTTTAAATTAATTAATGTTACAGTTAATAGTAATTGTTTATCTGACTATAGGCTGATATTGAAATTACTTCAAGTAAGAAGAGGGAGCTGGCAAAAATTCACCACAGTATGGAAAGAACAGCTTGGTTGTTTCACTTTTATGCAACGCAACAGAAGTCAGGCAGAGATAAGCTCAATGAAGGTCGAGCACTATAAACAGTGCCTGATATGACAAACAAAATACACAATTCACATGAGTCAAAAGTGGAAAACACCATCTAATAGATGAGTCCTGGTTCTTTGAAGTCACATAAGAACATATCTAATCATACACGAATACATTTTTGTTGTGCCTACTGCATTCAATGAACCACAATACCCAGGGGTGTAAATGATAGGTTACTCAATCTAAAAAAAGTCTTAACATAAACTGTCCTTCTAAAACATACAATAGTATTTTCTTATCTGAAAATGGTCAAAAAGATTCAAAAGAAAGGATTCTCTAGAAATAGAGAAAAATCTGCTAAGACTGTGGAATGCTGCTGAAGACATATTATGGTAATGATTACTTGCAGTCCTACCTGTATTTGTGCTTTTCAGTCCCATCCTGAATCGTATTTGCCTGCCACAAAGGACCTCAGAAAGGTGTTTAGCAGTCCAATGTCGTGCTGGCCAGTCAAAAACCATGTTACAGAAGACTGCAGGTCGTTGTAAAGATAGTATAATTTCTTTTGCTTTCTCCGGTGTGAAAGGTTTGACACGTTTACCTAAGGAAATAAATATTAAATAGAGCAACAACAGATATAAACTGTAAATCATTTCATATATGAAGAAAAAAGAGCTAATAGTTCCCATTATGGCAAGTCTTTCTGTGTAATTAACTGCATTTATATTTCATTTAACTTTTTATATCAGTACTTAGCCAAAAGAACCATGATTTTAAAGTAATTTTTCTCATACTGAATCTTAAATGCTAGAAAATATTTACTATTTTCCATGTCAAAATGAGGTTTAAGTGTTTCTTTTCAAGTTTTTCCAAACTAGTTATTTAAATTTTAACATATATCAATTTCTGAAAATATTATTTCTAAAGGTTTACATAAGAGATGTGGGAAGTACTCTAGAACAACTAGAGTGGCTGGAGTGAGCAATAGTTCTACATACTTATATACTATACTTAATGCCCAGATGACTACAGAAATAATACAGCAGCCAATGGTTATGAGTGGGGTTATTAAGGACAAAAATTGTGCTGGGATGGCAATTAATGTTAACCTTTGCTTTCCATTGGATCTATAAACAGTTTAGGGGACATGTGCAAGCTGATTCTGTGATTTACTGAGTACCTTCAATACATTTCACAAGATCACAGAACGATAATCCCAGATAGGACAGTGAAACTTAGTATTTGTTAAACAAATGAACATAAATTTCTTCAAAGACATCTCAAGATGAGTTTTTCTGGGAAGTCCCAAAAAACTTCATACTCTGACCCATGAAACATATATTTATGATTCTCTAGAACAAACATCTAAAATTTCTATTTCAGGTACCTAAATTGTAACTACAGTCACTTCAAAATAATTGAGAAAAGTCCATAAATAATCCAAATTTCTCCCACCACCCATTTTTCTGCTAATGTTCTAGAAAAAGGAAGAGGAATAAGAAAAGTTTCACTGAGGAACTTGAATAATTTGTACTTCTCTGAATATAGACTTTTTTAAAAAGAAAATGAAAGTGTAAATCAAATCAATTTGGCCTTTTTCAGCAAGGACAATGCAAGGTTGTCCTCATGGTCCTCTTTTCTAAGGGGGCAGGCACTAACCCCCAGAGGTTGACATTTGGGAATAATCTATCTATCTTAGAGAGGAAGGGCAGTTAGGAGAGCTGGGGACCACATGGGGTGGGGGGAGAGAAGGTAACCTGAGAGCTCAGCATTAAAGAACCCCCAAATTTATCTTTAAGTAATCTTTAAGTACTGAAGATCTCTTTCAAGGAAAATGGGATGTGACCAGGAATAAAATTTACTATTGTTCCTTGAAATGTTTTTTTTTTTTTTTTCACATTTGACAAGCATTATAAATTCACATTCAAGGTCTTACTCCATCCTGACCTATAAATGTAAAGCACATGTGCAATGCAACAAATCTTCCTGGACTCAAGATTGGCTGGATTTGGTGTACATGAAAATAAACAAGGTGCATTTTTTATTATATATTTTTAAGTTTTGCTAGACTGTGAAAAGTCATAATACTAAAATGTTTATATACTTATAATACTTATAATCCTGATAATACTCTGTTGCTTGCAACATATAAACTATCCTTTGGGAAAATAAATACTTATCAAAGAACCACACATAATAACTCACATAGGAATATGTTCTTAACAAAAGAATTACTCGTAAGCTGTATACACATCCACATACTTTATGTATGTTAATATGTAACATTAAATGTTTATTATCACAAAATAAAGTCTGCTTATATAAATTCCTAATGCTCCAAGTGGAAAACTATTATACTATGTGCCATGGTACATACCATCAATAATAAAAATGAGGGCTGTAGAGAAACATGTGAAGAGATAGGGACTAAACTCACTGAGAGAGCTGTAATAGGCAAAGATAAAGTGTTACAGAAAAGTCCTGGAAAAGCGGTGGCAGCAGGGAAGCAGTGATAGGGAAACACTAAGAAAATATTATCAAAGACTATAATGACCAAAAATATATAGGTTGGAAGAAAATGCAGACATAAAGGTAAACTGAGGTGTCTAGACTGTGTGCTTTGCTGTAAGAGAAAAGCTAGGGGCAAGATCTCATTCTGTTGAGAAGATGGAAAATTTTGAACATCATCTCATTACGATACCATATATTTACTTGTATAGAGCTTTACTGCTTACTATGTACTTTTATATATATAAATTAAATGAGCTTAGCTCATTTGATCCTGTAAGGAGCCTGGATGTCACAGGTAGAGAAGGTATTTTATTTCCATTATCCAGAGGAAGAAATGGAAGCTCATATGTAGGAGGGTCACACACCAGTGATGAACTAAATCAGCTTCTCTGATGCTAAAACCAGGGCACTAGCACAATCCTACTTCCAAAGATTTAAACTGAAAGAAACAGCATATCCTGAAAAGATTAATAGGATCAGGAAAGTTTCATATGTGCTCTAAGGGAAGGAGGAATGTTTTGATGCATGTATAATGGGGGAAGGGAGGAGAACTGATAACTGCAGTAGGAATTGTTTGTAGCCTACCTTACACAATATCCAATACCTCTTCCTTATGAATAGAACTTTGGGAAATGGGAGTGGCTCAACAATAAATTTACAGGACTCCTTTGCAGATAGGACTGCCTAGAGATATATCTGGAAGTTGCTGGATCAGTCATTTTGCCCTAATCTTTCTCTCTTTTATTCTTCCTGGAAAACACACATAATGTTGAAAGAACAAAGGCCCAGGAATCTGCAAGTTTCAGCTAAAAGAATGTAAAGATGTCTACCTTTGTGCCACTGAACTGACGCCAGAAAAGGTCTCCCTCCTAAACCCTTTCACATAAGACTATTAATTTTTACAGTCAGACTCTGTTATTAGTTGATAACTAGAATACTGCCTTGCCTTCTGATGCTGCTGCTTTTTAAGGACAACAATTTTCCCCACATAAAGTGCTCTGTGGCTTAGGCTAGATGAATCATCGCTATTCTGACCCACCATAGCAGCCTTTCACTTCTAAGTTTGCAAAATATTCAAGCTTTGAACATTTTGCCTCTACTTTAAGTTTAAGGAGAAACTAGAAGCACTAGTCCCTCATGGGGTGGAATTTATTTATTCTGCTTATCTTAAATCAGAGTCAAAAGATTACATGGTTTTTAAGTTTTCAAAACAGTCTCATATTTGGGTAAGAAATGTATAACCACCTTCCACAGATAAGTATATGGACATTAACAACATATAAACAATGTTCTAACAGAATAGCTCCAAAGAAGTAAATAAATATGTTTCCTCTAATATGTTAATTTTTTAAAATTTATTTAATGATCTAAAAATCTGAGATATTTAATTGGAGACCCTGAAAAACCAAAATTTGCTGAGAAAGCACTGGGCCCAAAGATTTCTATATGTCATACAGAAATCTACATAACAATAATAATCAAACATTTGCTAAATGAGTGGAAATTTCTATAAAGTGCACAGAGCAGAACTGGCTGTTCATGATAAGAGGAAATTAGCACAGAATTTCAGGCCTATCGGTGAAATAAAACAATCAGCTGGTTGTGAGATAAAACCAATTTGGTTTTTGATAGTTTAATCAACAATGAACTGGGCCATTAAATTAACAAATTTAAATGTTAGAATTTCCATTAAGAAGAATGCAATCCATACGGTATTAATTAAATAGTGTAGGGGTGCACCTAATCATTCCACGTCAGAAATATTTGCAAAGAGCTATAAACATTCTAAAGCTACCTTGACAGTCTATAAAGGAATTGTGTGTTTAGGTCTAAACTTGCAGTAAGAGGCAATTTCTAGGTAACATAAAAAACTGCTGAAAAAAAGATTAGCAATCTAGGTATTGCACAATAGTCTCTTCTTTCTCTAAATGTAGCAAGTTATCCAGTCAACTTATTGCACTTTTAGTTACAACTAATTCTTTGAAGGTAGTAAAATATGATCAAAAAGAAAATTGCCTTTTTCCTTGGTACTTTTTCTTTAGTTAATGCAAAGTACAAGATACTATGAAACCGAATTTCTCTGAATTTTCCAGCAATCTAGTTTTAATACAAATCCTGATTAATCTTTTTTTGAGATGTAGAGTTCAAGACAAGGGAAATTCACTACGTTTCAAAAATATTTTCTTAATATTGATTGAATACAACAAAGACAAAGATCCTGAAATTGTGATAAACTTGTCATGTCAGATATATCTCATGTCAGATATAATTTTAATGGGAAAATGATAGTTATTAAAAAGGTTTCAGAAGGTGGCACAAGAGTAAGTCACAAGTTATAATACATGGAATAACCATAGTGACACAATATCTTGGAAAACAAGATCCTAGCATGGTGAGCTAATTCATTTCTAAATATATATACATGTAAGTCTACATTTTCGTAAGTCTGACTATTGTTGATACATACAAGAAGTTTTAAAACATATAAAATGGTAGATATTAGAAATGGTAGTTATTAGGGTGAAAAATGATTCCAGGGCCACATCAGATAAACACTGATGGAATTCTGTACATACTCCTTAACAAAATCACTATATTAGTACCAGAGATAGAATGGCGTAACTTATACCAGAAATAATTCTTCATTTTATAGTCACTGTTTGAAAAGATCAATACAAACTAAGAAATTTCTACTGAAAAGTAATATAACACTTTAGTCATAAAGCCTTAAAATTCAAGGACTAGAAGATGGTGCCAGTGAAGAAACCACAAATGGAAATTAATGAGGCTATTATGACATAACACATAACCTTGTCAATACCAAAGCTGGGGGCTATAGTATACACTTAAGCAGGAGACATGTATATGCCAGACAGTTACCAGGTTTTTTATAAGCCCTGGGCTGCTTCTCATCCTATTGCTCTTGTAATTCCAGCCTAGAAATGCAGAAAATGTCTTCTCACATTAACCCATTTATGAGTCAGAAGATGGCTCACAAATAGCACTTAGTAAGTTCAAAAGTAATAACTGTTCTAACCCTAAAGCAAGGAAAAGCAAACATGTTTTAAGTGCACCAAACAGTAGAAAGATCTCAAAAAACTCTTTAAAATGCTCCAAAGCATCTCAAAATTTCTACCAAAATATTTCCTCTACCTCTTCAACTTCCTCTAAGTAAAAGTTCCATAGTTCAAAATAAATTGGTTATTTCATCAGACTTTTCATTAAAGATATTAACAGAAAGAGGCTTGAAGAGCGTCATAGCAGCACAAATCATTACAATCAAAAGTGGAATATTATTCAGTCTTTAAAAGAAATTTTGCCACATGCTACTGATTCAGGGTAGTGACACAGTTAAAGACTGTATTGGCACCAAAATAGCTTGTTGGGTGGAGTCTGAGAGAAAGACTCTGGGCAAAACAAAATATAAGAAAGAGAGGGCATATATAAAAGGCAGGAGCAAAATAGGGGGGAAAAAAGATGAGAATGGTGGACTGAGAGAACAGGCCCACATGGCTTGGCCAGAAGATGTGGAGAGTGTGGCACCATAGCAAGGTAACATAGTGAGCTGGTACCTGGAGATGGCCAGGGATTTGGAAAGCTGATTTGTGCATCAGCAATTGTGGAAGAAATGTGAAGAGCCTTGTAGAAGCAGAGCAGCTCAGAACACTGGAGAAGAAGCAAAGAGAAGATGCCAGAGTGCCTGCCTCTGTTTTGATCATGTGTCTTTGGGAACTTTGGGACTGAAAATGGTGACTGACATTTGTGGATTTGAAGACTTTTCGTTTTCCTTATTAATAAAACCCTGTTGTTTAAACTGCTTTTGTCTGGCAACTGCTACGAGTGGGTGATGCAGACCTGTGACTTGTTGGTTGGAGGCTTCTGCCCTGATAACACTACAAGGATAAACCTAAGGATATTAAATAAGTCAGTTGTGAAAAGGTAAATGATGCTGTATTATTTCACCTGTATAAGTAATCTAAAATAGTCAAAATCTATAGAAACAGAGAATTTAGTAGCAACTACAGGGGCAGTGGGATGGGAGAAAAGGGAACTATTTGCTAGGTACAGAGTTTCAGATCTGAAAGATGAAAGATTCTGAAAATATATTTCACAACAATGTGAATATACTTTTTTTCTTTTTGGCTTTTTTTTTAACATCAAATAATTTATTTAAATATAAATTTCACATCTTTGTAATTCCTGGGATTCACCCCCCCCCACCCTCCCTGATCATTCCCCCTCTGGCCCCCCCCCCCCCACCTGGAGTTGTGTACTGAAGTACACAACTTGTTTGTTAGCTTTTTTGTTTGTTTTGGTTTTGACTTTTCTTCATAGCTTTTTGCTTATCTTTCCCAAGTCCCATAAATAGTGAAGCCATTTGGTGTCTGTCTTTATCTTTTTGACTAGTTTCTGCTAATATGATTTCTTCTAGGTGTGTCCATGTTGTCATAAATTCATCTAATTTGTCATTTTTAATTGATGAGTAATATTCCATTGTGTATATATACCACATCTTTTTCATCCATTCATCTGTTTTGGGACATTTGGGTTGTTTCCATGTCCTTGCAATTATAAATAGTGCTGCAATAAACATGCGGGCGCAGGTGTCTCTTTGTACCCATACTGAGGTCTCCTTTGGGTAGATTCCTAGAAGAGCGATTGCTGGGTCAAAGGGTAGTTACATTTTCATTTGTTTGAGGGTCCTCCACACCGCTTTCCATAGTGGTTGGACCAGTTTACATTCCCACCAGCAGTGTAAGAGCGTTCCTTTCTCTCCACATCCATGCCAGCACTTGTTGCCTGTTTTTTCAATGTGGGCCATTCTCACAGGTGTAAGGTGGTATCTCATTGTAGTTTTGATTTGCATTTCCCTTATTGTTAGTGACATTGAACAACTTTCATTGTGCCTGTTGGCCTTTTGTATTTCCTCTTTGGAAAAGTGTCTTTTTAGTTCTTCTCCCCATTTTTTGACTGGGTTTCTTGTTTTGTTTTTGTTTAATTGTGTAAGCTGCAAAACAACTGTATATTTACACATGGAAAAGACAGTAAATTTTGTTATGTTTTTACCCTAATTTAAAAAATATCAGTAGTATTACTTTTCTGATATTCATCACTACTGGATATAAAGTATCTTAGCTACATTATGAATTATACAAGTACTCTAGTCCAGGGTTTTTTATTTCCTCAGATTACATAGGCTTTTGCTTTTCTTTAAACTCCCCTGTCCTTTTCAAAAAATGAGAACAAGAATGACAGAGAGAGAATGACATCTTCAACTAAAAGAGAATAGATCCGTCTCGAAGGATTGTCCACTCAATGTGAAACTCAAGTCCATATACACACTCTGGAATGAAATATTTCCTTGGTAAGGACTGAAAGAAGAATTACAAAGTATTCATTCTCTTCAAGGCATAAGCTGGCTGTAACTAAAACTACTAGATGTCAATAAGAAGAAATATAATAATTTCCATCTGAAAGACAGAATCAGACTTAAAGAATTGAAAATTTTAATTTCACTAAAAAGCAACCAACATGTTATCCAGGAAGCAACATCTCTCCTTCAAAATTTAAGTTGATTCTTAACAACAGTTCCATGTTAGTTTGATTTTTTTCCCTCAAGATTATATATTTGGAATGGTTTTGGACTTACAATAAAATGGAGAGGAAGGTATAAATATTTTTCATTTGCTCCCACAAACGCCTGCTCTCCCTCATTATCAACATCCAGAATGGTACCTTTTCTTTTTTCTTTTTTTTAGACTAGGTCTCACTATGTTGCCCAGGGCTGTCTCAAACCTGCAGACTCAAGTGATCCCTAGCCTCAGCCTCCCAGGTAGCTGGGATTACAGGCATGTGCCACCACACCCAGCGCAGAATGATACCTTTTCTTCCTCTACTAGGGATGAATTTAAACTGACATAATCACCTCACATTCACTTATCTTAGTGTTCATTCTCGGTGTTGCACATTCTGTGGGTTTGGACAAAAGTAATGATAGATTATCATCACAAAGTTATATCTAATAATTTTATTCTTTTTTATAATTCTATTATATTAGAAGTACATAAAAAAGTATCTTTTTCACTGCCCTAAATATCCGCTGTTGTCTGCCTATTTATCTTGTTTATTTTTATTTTTAATAATTTCCAAACTGTTACTTCAAACAGAAAATACCACATCCTTGAAGACAAGCCTATTGCTTTGCCATCCCTAGAGCTTGGCATAGTTTTCGATATAAATTGATGCTCCATCAATATTTTCTGAATCCACACTTCATTTTCAGTAACACATAAAACTTTGTGAAAACTGCAACTATTTCCTTTACTCTGCATAATGAATTATTGACCACAAACAGAAACTGTTGAAATAAGGGGATCAGTTACACAATTTCATGCTAACTAACCTCTGTGGGTTGCTTTCTTTCTCACTCTTACATATTTACCACTGATGGACTCGTAGTCCCCCTCCTCCCCCTTCAACAACATTCCCAAGCTCCTTCACTCCTACATCCCTAATACTCTCCACTTCTTCCTCTATGGTGCGGGGCTCCATTTTGTTCTGAGAAAACTGATGTTGTCTTCTTTACTTCAACATTTCTGGTAAAAGCTGTTCCTTAGTCTCAAAAGACACAATCTCCCTTCTTTTTAGTGTCATTTTTTTACTTTAGTAGAACCAGTGTTTCCCTTCCCTGTCCTCTGCCCTATGTGCTTTGGATTTTCCTCCACTCCTTTCTGATAGATCTTGCCTCACCAGAAATAGCCTCTTCCATTCACTTCTACATTCAAGCCATGTCAAACCTTCAGGAAATAATTCTAAGAAGCACAGATAAATGCAATTTATATTAGCTCTTTCTCCCCTTAGTCCCCCAAACTCCTAATGTGTGTAATATTTATTCTGACTAATTGCCTCCTGCCCTATCGGTATGTCTTATATTATAAATTTGTAGTCCATGTTTTTACCCCCTAAATTATATATATAAACTATTTTAGGACAAGGACTCTTATACCTCATTCTAGAAAAGTCTCATATAGAGAGAATATATTTAAATATGTTTTGATAGTAGAGAGGTAATTAAGTTTGCTCAAAATTAACTTTTCTACAGCTCTGTAATATTTCTCATTGGACTGAACATAGTAACATGTCACATGTATTTTTCTAATGTATGTATTTTTCCTATCCTTTTCCACCTAACGTTTATCTAATTTAAGAAAAGTTCTTCTCTTCCAGTTGGAATTTTCAGTGGGTAGGAAGAATAGGACAGATATCCAGTTTCATTGGATTTTTTTTCACTCTGTAAGACATCAAGGTAAAGAATTACCAGTTTCTCATAATGATAAATATGGAATTTCATATGACCCAGTAAGTTCACTCTTAGATGCACAAGAGAACTAAAAATATGTTTACAAGATACCTTGCAAATGAATGGGTTAGAACAGCATTATTAATAATAGTAAAAATGTAGAAACAAATGCTCCTCAACTGATAAATGAATAAACAAAATATGGTATATCCATACCATCAAATATTCATAACAAAGAACTGAATATTGATCATACTACAACATGGACAAACCTTGAAAACATGCAATGTGAAAGGAGCCAACCACAAAAGGCCACAAACTGTGTGGTTCCAATTGTATGAAATGTCTGGAACAGGCAAATCTGTATATAGAGAGTAGGTTAGTGACTGCCAGGGCTCAGGACCCAGGGAGCAACTGCTAGTGGGTACCAGGTTTCTTTTTAATGTGAAGGATTCTGGGTAAATAGTATCAAATGCTGGACAGTTTTGTGGTTATACTAAAATCCACTGAATTATATGTTACGAGAGTAAATCTACCATATATGCATGTTAAAAAAAAAAAAAACAACTCTTTTTCTCAGTTGCATGCTTAACATTTTTCTTCCCTCTGCCCCAGCCTTCATCTTTCTAATCTCTATCATTCACATTAAAACTCAATAGAGCTCCTAAAGTGCCCCCTTTGCTTCAGGTCCCAATTTATTCATAGGTTCTCAAGATGGAAACTTTCAGGAATATCTCTAATTTCTTTTCTCTTTGCTTCAACAGCCGTCAGTCAGTAACGGTACTTTCTATTAATAATAGAAATTGTTACCATTCTTGATTACCTAATTTCTGCCAGACATTATGCTAGATGATCCATAATTATCTTTGAAAATAATCCTGTTTTACTGAGAAAATTGAGGCTTAAAGAGATTAAGTATCTGTCCCTCGGTTTTTCTTCCTCGAATCTGTCTTTTACCCTTCAGCCACAGTGATCTTTTTAAAACTAAATGTGATCAGGTTACTCCCAACCTAAAGCTTTTCAAAAGCTTACTACTGTGATAAAGTCCAGATGCCTTAACTTGGATCCCCTTCTCTCACCAATCCCCATATCAACTTCTTTCAGTTCGTAAAACTGCCATGCTTTCTCCTCTGGTTCCTGGATTTAGCACAGCCTTAATCATTCACTCATCAAAGAAGTATGAATTTTCCCACTATATGTCTGGCATTTGTTACTTGGACTATGTGGTGAATAAAACAGATATAGGCCCTAACCTCACAGTACTAGTATCTAATGAAAGAAGCAATAATAAACAAGTAATTATAGACTATCAGTGGAAATGAAGGAAGCTAGATATTGTATTACAGAACATAGGGCTAGAGGGTAGGGGAAAATCACATTTTAGATAGTTTGGTCTGGTAAGGTGTCAAGGTTAACAGACTGAAATCTGAAAATTAAGAGGCTGGTCTATGTTAAGGGGGTGGTGGTGGAGGGTGTGCATAGTCAGTGACAAGGGAATTTCCTAAAGACATCAGTAAACTATTTTTGTAGGCCATGGGTAGGAGTTTAGACTTTAAGTTTTAAGCACAATGGTATCCACTGAATCAAGTTTTTTGTTTTTTTTTTTTGAGACTAGGTCTCGCTATTTTTGTCCGTGGAACCGCAGGCTCTCGTTGCCCGGTTTACCACGGACTCAAGTAATCCCCAGCCTCAGCTTCCCAGGTAGCTGGGATCACAGGCGCGTGCCACCACGCCCAGCTATTTTTTTGGAACTAGGTCTCGCTATGGGCCCCAGGCGGGACTCGAACTGCGATCCCTAGCCCCGGCCACTTCATAGACTGAAGCTTACAGGCACGAGCCACCATGCCTGGCCCATTGAAGTATTTTAAGCAAGGCAGTGTTACTTTTTTAACAGCTGAATGAAGGGATTAGAGGGCCACAAGATAGGAAACAGGAACACAGGCCTGAGGATAAAGCGGTTTCAGTAATGATTTGGACAAGAGTCTGAGTAAGGGGAGAAACAGACTGATCAGATGCAGAGCTGACGTGCAAAATCATCAACTGAAAGTGAAAGAGGATATACATAATTTGGGAAATTGCGCTGCAGAAAGAATGTGGGTTTTCCAGAGAACAGATTCAGAATGAATATCCAAGTTAGCTATTTTTATTTTATAATGTCATCAAATTGCCCAGGACCTTCTCAGCAGTGTTCACTCATACAGATGTAGGTACAAAAATGATAAACGATTTGGTTCACCCTGGGAATAAGGGTTTTCCAGAAGAAAAATGGGTAGGAACAATAGTGAAATTTCAAGATTATAAACCTCCAAAACAGGTAAGGGGATGCACATAGAAAATGGATTGAAGGTGTGAATGAATTTTAAGAACTGCCGCCCTGGGTTACATAAACAAATGAATTGTAAAGGCAGGCGACTGTGGTCAGATAGTAATAAGTTCTGATTTATTTCTCTCTTCTGAGGGAGGAATGATCACTTCTTCCTCTAGGCAAACACTTCTACTTGAACTTCAACCACATCCATCCTGTGTTTTTCTCTATTAAGCCTTACTGCTCACCCCACTTTTTCCCCCCAGCACCACCACCCTTGTTACCACATCATTCAATCAGAAAGGCCTACTTTAGCCTATTCAGTCCTTGGAGCATTTATGTTTTCCCCACTGGGATCTCTCCTCCTCTGACAGCCCTCACACCAAGTGTGCACCACTGATAATAGTCACCTTATCACCTATTCCTCATTCCTTTTTCTATCTAGACTTTTCTACTCAACTGGGAAGACATTCAAATGTGTCTGGATCCCGTGGCCGCAGTGAGAACAGTGTGACACCCACAGCAATCAAAAGTTTATAGGAATCTCAGATTCAAAAAGCCTCCAAGCCTCACAAGTTTTCTAAAGCAGCATTTCACCAAAATAAAAGGCTGACAATCACCGTTCACAAAAGTCTCGAGTATCTCCATCTACCTCAGAGAAGGGCCTCAACTACCACAAATTTAATTTTAATCCACTCTAACATTCAAAACTCCCTCGTGAGTGAAACAGACTGCCAGGATGAGAAGCCACGCGTGTATACTGATCAAAAATCCGGATGCCACGTCTGGATGCAAGGGGAGAAGATCCGGGATAGGAGCAAGACCAAACGGACACATCAGAGGTGCCAAGAGAGTCAGGTGGGTGCCACCGGATTGTACTCATGGTCTGACCTCCGCCTCGCACCTACCTGCCTCCTCTCCATCTCCGGCCATAGGGGCAGTAACAGTGGCTACACCTCGGCCTGCTGCCATTGCTGGCACAACGAGAGCTCCGCTCGAAACCTAAATGTGACGCAAAGCAGGGGCCTGGCGCCAGCAGGGACAAACTCGGGATCGCAAGCAGAACCAGGGGGCAATGACCCAGCGGTTGCTCCCGGGCCCCTCCGGAAGCGCATCTCACGTGACACTCACGTGATTGGAACTGGGCGGGGCTACGCCGGTTTGTTTTGATTCCCTGATTGTCAAAATATGAACATGTGGTTTAAGTTGTGGCACTTTCTTCCCTTGCCAAAACTTAGCCTGTTTTCATTGTAATATTTTCTTGACTTCATTTCGGCTTCTCCTGGTTTCCTAGTCGGGTTCTTTTTTTTTCCGCCTTAACGCTTCGCTCCACCCAGCAGTACTGACGTTTTGGAAGATGTTGATTTTTTTGTGGGGCTCGAGGCGGTGGTTTGTAGCGCTGTTCATTTTGCAGCCATTACCAGCCTCCAATGCCAGAAGAGCTCACGCCTCCCTTCCACTTCCTTGCCCTTCTGGAGGCAATATGACTCCTGGTTTTCATGGCTGCCGGGGAATGTGAACCTCTGTCAATGTCCTTTGAGTTTCCCGTGACTAATTTCCCAGTCCAGGCAAATCGGTTCACCCGACTTAGCTTCTCAAGGACACTAACCGACACCTGTCAGGCTTCTGGATTTGTATATCCAAGTAAACAACCGGCTCCTGGACCAAGAGGTCAACAAGTCCCACCCTTGTCGTTTACACTTCGTCTGTTCAAAATCTTCCTAACTGGAGATAGATATAGGTCATTTCGAGACAGAAAGCTTCCAGCCTTAATATACACTTATTGTTAGTGTGTTAAGCGACAAGGCAAAAAGTATACGTAGGAAGCGATAGCATCACTGTGTGTTTGGCTAGGTTATAATCTCGTTGGGCAAGACACAAAAGATAGTTGATAAAACTAGGCAGTACTTGCTGTGCATAAAAATAAATTAGAAATTCTTTTCATGCAGCAATTCTCTAGATCCCGACCACACCTCAATCGTATCCTATCTCCCCTTATGATTTTGAAGTTATAAGCCCAACAAAAATAACAATGAACCTAAACAGAAACAACTTTTAGCTTAAGTCGGAGGTCACCGACTTGTTTATTAAGCACGTGAAGTAAACTTGGACACTCCCTCCAGCGATTCGATTTCCTTGCCCAACGTCTAATATAGCCTTCCTGGGAGTTGCCTTTTCCCCAGGCTCAGCCCTCTCGTCCCTGCCTTTTCAATTCCCCTCTTCTCCCTCTGAGAGCCGGGCTTCACTCCCTCTCTGCTTCGGTTTACCCTCCACTAACCCACCGGGGAGGATAGGCGGGTGTTTCAGGATAACAAGCGGGGGTCCCTCTCGCCCGCCTCCTCCCGGCCCGGAGCTCAGCCCCTCCCCCCCGCCCAGAGCGGGCTCGGCCGCGCAGGCGCACAAGCGCGGCCGAGAGGCCGAGGGCGACCCGGGCGGACTCGGTTCTGCCTCCGCCCGCCGCATCCGCTCGGGGCTGGTCTACAGCCCCCCAGGACCGCGCGAGTTAGGGGCCCCGCGGACCGCGCGTCGCCATGGGCTCGGGCTGGAGCAGCGAGGAGGAGCGGCAGCCGCTGCTGGGGCCGGGGCTCGGACCTGCGCCGCCGGCTGCCTGGAGAAGCCGGGACGCGGCGGCGGCGGCGGTGCCCGCGGCGGCCCCGGGTTTCGGGCGAGTGTACGGGCGCCGGTGGCTGGTCCTGCTGCTCTTCTCGCTCCTGGGCTTCGCGCAGGGCCTGGTCTGGAACACCTGGGGCCCCATCCAGAACTCGGCGCGCCAGGCCTACGGCTTCTCTAGCTGGGACATCGCACTGCTGGTGCTGTGGGGCCCCATCGGCTTCCTGCCCTGCTTCGCGTTTATGTGGCTCCTGGACAAGAGAGGTGAGGGGGCCCGGGGAGCTTCGGCCGCGCTGTCACTCGGGGGAGCCAGAGCCCACCCGGTCACCAGGCCAGCGAGCCGCCTCCCTTGGCTCCGTCTATGGGTTGTGTGAGGTGACGGCTTGTTGCTGGCATCCCATTCCTGACTGCGAGCGACAAATAAGGGAAAGATTCTTTGCAGATATTTGCATTTTTTATCGAGGCCCATTATGCAACAGCGATCTCTAGAATGTCCACTTTTTGCCTTTTGTGGACGTGAAAGTATCGTCGTGCACGTGTTGTGTATGTTTTTCACACCTGACAAATGACAGAGGCATTGACTTCGTAGAAATTTAGGGATGTTGAGGGTGGAAGGTCAGAAGATAGATTTATGGTGCTCAGACATAAGGGAGGAATGAACTGGCTTTGCATAATAGATGACTCCGTCCAGGAAGAACTATTGGGAAATTCCAGACTAACGCTCTGTTTTCTGGAAGATGGTGCACAGCAGCTTTAAGGCATGTGTATGTGACTAGGTGGCTGTGTCCGATGAGCTTCATGACTCTAGAGACAGCTTGCAGCTGAATGAAGGCTCTTCCTAGAGGAATGCTTTGAACAATCTCACTTTACCACTGAGCAGTTTGAATCTGTGTAAAGCAGGTGTAAAGTCACAGATTTGAATGAAAAGTCATTGACTTATGCCAGATAGGAGTAAATGATTCATGATCAGTGCCACATAACAGAGAGAGAGAGAGAGAGAGAGATTGATTGATTGATTGATTGATTGATTGATTTTAGGCATAGATCATACTACTCAAAACGAGAAGAGAAATGGCTTGGTATACTCTACACTAATGTTGAGTTCCAAGCATTATTCATTAAAAGAAGGCCATGGCAAACAAAAATACTTTGAGTTGTGTGACAAGAGTGGTAAAGGATGTGAAAAATCATAGTGTGTAAGATGAAAGGAACTGGGTGTGTCAAACTTCAAAAAGAAACTTGAGGCACATTATAAAATACGAGATGATCAAGTAAAAGAGGAATTAGACAATGTGTACAGTTTGAGAAGGGAAGAACTAAATCGAGTGAAGTAAGAACAGGAAGTAACTCAACTCATACAAGGAAGAACCTTCTAACAATGAGGTGTCCAGTCCTGGAAGATATGTTTGACTGGCATAGAAATTCCAGGTAGAGCAAGTACTTACACAGAGGATGTGTGCTGAGGAAGTTTCTTATACTGCCTAGAGGTTGTCTTTATTTGGAGTGTTTTTGTTTATTCTTAAACTTTATTTGGATTTATTTGGATTGCACCAGTTTTTCCAAATGTCCCGTATGGTGTTCCTCCCCACTACATCCCAAGATTCCGATTAGGGTCCCAAAATGCATTTAGTTGTGACTTCTCCTTTGTGTCTTATCTGTGGCACTTCCGTGGTCATTACATGATTAACTTAATTTAGGGGAAATTTTTGTTTATGTTTTTAATCAAGAACATTTTTCAATATTGCTAAAGTTAACCAACCTTGTGTTTATAGTAGAGAAATGTTAATTTTTACTCTTTTTATTATAATTGTATCTGTGGCCAGATAAATTGGTGACTACCTAACAGCTTTACAAAATAAATTGCTTTGGTTCCTTCACAAGTTTCTGTGACTGCACAGTAAATTCAGTGTTATATTTACCATTGACTGGTGCAATAAAAAGAAATTTAAGAATTCCCTCTTTTAGCAGGTAGGTGTCTTTTTAGTAGGAGAAAAAGAAAATACTTTTATGTGTTGGCTGTCTTGTTGCAGACGTCTTATCAATAAACAGAGAGAGTAAGTTCCCGGCATCCTTGTGTATTGAAGTCACTTGGTCCTTAGAGGATAGGCTGTTGACCTTTCTGCTGCTGCTGCCTCCAGCCAATACAGCAGAGACAAGTTATCCTCCTAAGATGGGTTTTATACGTTCCCACTCCTTTCCATTTTCTAGTGAGGAGACAAAAAGGCACTAGCTAGTGAAGTAACAGTTGAAAGCAAGTGTGTCTCAGAAGTCAAGTGAAGAAAGTTTCAAGGAGGAAAGAGCACCTGAAGTTGTACTAAACACTAAGGAGAATTTGTACTAAACACTGAGGAGATGTAGTCTCAGAGCATCTACATTCTAGTAAGGCAATACTGGCAACAAAAAGTCAAATTAAATATTTAGATAATTAGTTTTACCATCTAAATTAAGTATTTAGATGGTAAGTGCTTTGGAGAAAAATAAAACTGAGCAAGGAAGAAAGGGGGTGTTATTGGGTGGTATTTTGTTTTATATAGCATGTCATTGATTAGGTATGTTACAGCAGAGACCAGAAGGAAAAAAGAAGGGTGACCTAAGAATGCTAAGCAAGACTGTTTCCAAAAAAAAAAAAATGTCTTCTTGCAGACACAAATGTCCTTAACTTGTTTGGTACATTCAACAGAGAGAGAGCGCACTGGAGCCTGTGTGGCTGGAATAGAGCCATGAGGAAGACAGCAGTGGGAGATGAAGTCAGACAGGTGGAGGCTTAATCACACAGTCTAATAGGATGTTGGCTACTAAGGACTCGGTTCATTGAAAGATGGGAGTGAAAGAGTGAAAAATACTCTGCTGTTGTCTAGAGAATAAACGCCTGAGCTTGGAGACCAGTTAGGAGACTAGTGGCATAACTCACATGAGACTGATGTGACTTCCAACTAGGGTGATTGTAGTGGAGGATTTGGGAAGTGCTTAGACTCCAACTATTTATTGGAAGTAGACTCACCATTAATTGCTGATGGATTAGGTATGAGATGTAGAGGAAAGACAGGAATCTAAGAAGTTTCTCAAATTTTTATCATTAGTAATTGAAAGAATCAAACTGTAGTTTACTGAAATGTGGAAGATTCTAGAAGGAACAATTTAGGGATAGATGGCATGAAGGTCAAGGTTTGAAATGCCTATTAGCTATCTAGTTAAACAGATTAAGTTGGCAGTCAGATTTACATGTAAGGAGTGCAGTGGAGGGACCTGGTAAGTTTGGGGTTTATCAAGCTACTTAATGTCATATATTTAATGTCATGAGGCTGAGTGACATCACCTGTTTCACAGTTGGGTTCCTAGGAAGGAAGAAGGCAATGAGTGAGTGGAGAGTACTAACCCTGGGCCATTACAGCTTTTACCAGCTAGTATGGATTGAGAATAGTCTTCACTTTAGTGACATGGACCTCTTTGGTGTCTTTTAACAAAATAATTTCATTGGAGTAATGGGATTGAGCTGAAAAGAAAATGTGGGAAGAGGGATTGGAGACAAAAAGTGTAGGTATTTAGCAGTCATGCTGTAAAGAACAGCAGCAAAAGGGGAGCAGTAACCAAAGGAAAACGTGCCTAACAAGAAGACTGGAGAGGTTAAAGTAAATCTCTGTAATGCAGTATTTAGTGAATCAAGCAGAAAGAGAAAAATTGATATCCTGGAGGGAAAGGGAAAAATTACTATAGCAATGTTCTCCAGTGAGCAAAATGTGATGCAGTCTTCAGAACACAAGTAGACTGGTTGGTCTTAGATTTAAGCATTGACAACTAACTCTTCAGTAGTAACAGAAGAGATGATAGAATATGCAGATGCAGATGGTGGGTAGCAGGAGCTTTTGGAATTGTGGAAGTTGTCTTTGTTTATAGTTCTTAGAAAATAGGAAACAAAATTATCACCTGACAAGTGAGGAGAGAGGAATAATAGTTGGAAGACTGTAAGAGAGAGCACATGCGTGATGCAACTATTTCCTAGGAAACTGGAAAGGGCATGGGCTAAGAAATTACAGTAGGATTGTTAGATAGCACTAGGGGTCTGCTTTAAGAAATAGGCTGTTAACTTCAAGTGAGACCAGTTGGAGTGGTGTGTGTATTTTCCTCCATCCTATTCTGTAAGGTAAGTGCAGCCATGTGTGAAGTGGCAGAGAGAGATTTTAACTGAAGTTTTGGTTTGCCAGGTAAATAAGAGTAAAAAGTACAGGCAAAAAAAAAAAAAAGAATTACAGGCAGAATGGAGTGGGGGAAGATATTTAAAAACCATATATTAGACAGGAGACTAGTATCCAAACTATATAAACAATTCATACAACTCAACAAAAAAAATATACAGCTAGAGTAATAAATGAGCAGAGCTAGATGCTCTAAAGGCATTTCACAGAAGGTAAACAGAGGACCAGCAGATTCTTGAAAAGATGTTCTGCATTGCTTATCATTAGGGAAATGCAAGTCAAAACCACAGTGGAATTTCACCTCATGTCAGAATGGTTAGTATCAAGAAGTCAATAAACAATAATTCTAGGAGAGGATGTAGAAAAAATTCACAGAAGCGACTTCAAAACAATTACTATAAATATACTGTATATGTTCAAAGGAGGAAAGAAAGCTTGTTCATGATAAAGACAGATACCTAAAAAGGCCAACAAATAACAACACTAAACTTCCATATGAAAATTTAATCAGTGTTCCAGACCAAAAGCACAAAAAACAAACACCACCCCCCCAAAAAAAACTGGACCGTAAATAAGAACAAATGAGACTTTGCAGAAGACGGTAGTGAATTTGAAAACACAGCAGTGAACATTAAAGTGGAATGCAGAGTAAAACGAAAAGTAAAACTGATGTTCATGGGGGGGTTGAGATAGTTTTAAGTCACCTAATGTGTATGTAATTCAGAATTACAGAAGGAGAAGAGAGAGGAATAGGGATAGGACATAGAATGAAATGAGTTGAGCAAAATATTTTTTAAAAATAATGGTGGAAATTTTTCCAAATTTGATCTCTGTAAACCCACAAATCTAAGAAATTTAAGAATCCCAGCAGAAT
The DNA here is from genome assembly GCA_004024945.1 of Uropsilus gracilis. Lineage (NCBI taxonomy): Eukaryota > Metazoa > Chordata > Mammalia > Eulipotyphla > Talpidae > Uropsilus > Uropsilus gracilis. The sequence goes on along the minus strand of PVHY01006473.1, from coordinate 34,216 downwards.
AAATGTGATGTAAACTACAGCAAAACATAAAGTCATTGCTTAAAACCAGAGAAAATCTTAAAAGCATTGAAAGGAAAGAGATAGGGGAACTTCTAGGAGGAGAGAGTAAGTGGCTGGGGGGAGGTGGTGTCCTTAAAAGAGAGGTTTCAGTGATAATAAGAAGCTGAAGAGAATATTCAGAGAAGAACTCTGAGGTCATAAGGGTTGCTGTGATTCTGAACGATCCAGAAAGCATGGTTAGGAAGGTTTGGGGAGTTAGTGAGGTGGCAGGTTGATTAGGGAGGCATGAAGTTATCAGAATAAGGATGATCTGTACAATCTTCAATCCCTTGCAATGATGTGAACATGAAAAACAGGTGCAATATTAGTCCTGATAGTCTCCAAGTCAGGTTAGGATGGCAGAGGCTAGGGCTACTGGGGAAATAGGGATGCTGGGGGCCTTAACAAGGTCAGGCCAACCTCATCTTCACTACAGCTGATGGCAGTGTGCCTGGGAAGGGCAGTCATACAGATAACTGACCTCCCAAGTGTCCACTATGAATGTGTGAGTTTTGGGGTTTTGGTTTTGTGTTCTTTTCTGATTAACTTTACATATTGCATTTTTAAGCATTCATTGTAAAAGTTCCATTCATTTATTCAGTAAGTTCCCAACAAAAGGAATTGCCTCATCCACTGGAAAGAAGCTTCCTACCGTGTCTAGATAGATGCCCTATGTAAACATAATTTATTTTTATTTTCAATCATATTTGATTTTCCAAAATAATTCTAATAATTTATCAGATTATTTTTGCACTCACATCCTAGAGCTATAATCACTTGAAATCTATTTTCATACGATAGATGTTGTAAGTCTCTTTTTCCTGATATCCTTATACCTCTTCTTCTCAAATTAGTTGATATCTTTTTGATGGAATTACACAGTCCTGCATTGTCAAAATTCAAATGAGGTTAAAGGAAGCATTCTATTCAAAATTGATAGTCCATTGGATAGACTAATGCTTGGCAACACTTATGCAAGAAAATCACAGGCTATACCTGTGAGGTTGTTTCAATCAAATTTTCACAACTTATTTCTTCTTGAAAGTTTATATTTACTGTTATATGGCCCTTTATTTGATTTAAAAAATTAAAATTGAGTAGAAAGGCATGCTAGCATTCAGCATTAACAATGGATGCTTGGTTCTTTGACCCATATGACCATAAAAAGTGTTCTATCGCTCACTTGGGGGTAGCCTACCTTAATTACAAACCTGCTATTTCGCCCATGTAGAATGTAAACCTTATCCTAAATCTGTCCAGTTTTATTCTCTCTCCTGTAGGGCACCTGTTCATCAGCAAAATCTTATGATAACATTATGCAAGTTTTGGATATTTATGACCACAAATGTACCTTTTATTAATTATCCTGTATTTCCTGTGGCTATAGAATCTTAGAATCTGTGTTCTTTTAATGGAATTAGTAAATGAGCAGTATGTATGCATTACTTGTTACCAAGAAACACATTTTCCATGGTATTCCTTCTGCCAAATGCTATTAATCATATTCAGGTCATATAATATTAGAAGGTTGACTTGGCTCATACCACAAATTATTCTCAATTGAGTGTATGTGTGCCTGATCCAGAGCTCAAGTTTATTTTGCTTGCTATATTTAATAAGCATAATTATGGTTTTTATGACTTTCAGTTTCTTTCTAGCAGAGAAGTACTTTACAAAACAAACGTTTAATCATCACTTTTTTTTGTCAAAAAAGGAAAGTTAAAGAAAATAATTCACATGAAACAGTTTAACTTTATGACTGTGGTTTCAAGGAATTGTTGAATTTGGGAGAAACTGGAAGAAATGTTGCCATTTTGCCACATACTCAGCATGAAGTGTATAGTGTGGCTGGCATAGTAGTAAGGCAGATTACAATGTTACAAAGTGCATATTCCCTTGGGAAGGTGCAGTTCTCTTTTGTTATTATGTTATTTATTTAATAGTTTATTATATTATATTGCTCTGCCATAGCTAGAATATTATGTCTCTTGTAGGTTACCTTATTTTCATATTTTCTTCTACCCTGTTACACATGTGACTGATCATTATTAATCAGTTTCAAAATAAATGATTGTATTTGGGATACAAAGGGCAAAGCTATTTGATCCACAGTACCATGTAAAGTCTTAGTGATTTTTTTTTTAAACATCATTCTGTAAGTTGAAAATCAGCTGATAAATCAGGAAAATAAAAGCATACTTTGTCCTGATTATAAAATAAAGTATGTAATTGGTGTCATTTTTTGAGAAGATTTAAAGCAATAATCTTGTCACCATAAAATATTTTTAGTTTAAGTTTTTGCTAGTAGCTTGCATTCAAACTTTAGAAACTTTATGTTGGAGATATAAAGCTATCTATTTTTCAAAAATCATTTCCTGTGTTTTTTAGGCACTGAATCAAGCATTCTAACCATTCATTTTGAAAAGTCGGATCTAATGGAATTTCCTTCCTCTCCCCTTGATGTGGTCATTTGAGTTTCCTATTAAATTTAAAATTACTTCATTTTCACCATGTATGGTTTCCCCACATATCGGGAGTTAGAGAGAAAAACTATAATGTTAAAATATCAGAATGATTTTGTATGTTAAATATTCTTGATACTGGACCTAAAACTATAATGTTAAAATATCAGAATGATTGTGTATGTTAAATATTCTTGATACTGGACCTAATTGAAGAAATAACAAAGTAATTCTGATGTTTTTATTTTCTTTTAGGTCTTCGGGTAACTGTGCTTCTCACTTCCTTCCTCATGGTTTTGGGAACTGGTTTAAGATGCATACCTATATCAGACTTAATGCTTAAAAGAAGGTAAACTCTATAACTACATTTTCCCCATGTATTTGCTATGAGTACATTGTTGATTATGACTTTTTAGTAAACACTTCTGTTTTTAAAAGCATTGTTAAAGGGTTACATTTTTATTGGCATTTTTTCCCCTGCTTGATTGTTAAGTGGAGATTTTTTTTTAAGTGGAGATTTCTTATTTGTCATATGGAAGATACTGTATTCGTTGCCTAAATGGGAATAAGTTAATTTTTTATGCTGTTCAGAAGCTGTAACAACTAGGGGAAAATAGTAATATAACATAGTGAAGTATAACGTAGTTAATATCATAGGAGAGTTGATACCATAAAATAACCAGAGAGACTGAGATTAAGTTTTGGGTAAAGATATAAAAAAGAAGTACTTGTAAAGGACATTATAATTAAACTAAGTGTTGAAAAATGAGTAGAATTTTGATTAGAGTTAAGAAGATACTCCAGGTTGAGTAACAGCAAAATTTAAAACTTGGAAGCAGATAAACATAGACTTCCTCTGGACTGGGTAGGTAGTAGACAGCAGCATTTTTGTAACTGGGTTCCTCAGGAGGTACAATGTTTGTGAAGATTTTTTACTTTTGGTTATAATAGTAAAAATTATTTACCAGCAATAATCTGTTGTTAAAAGACATTTGTATTGACCAGAATGTTCATTTCTTAAACTGGTATTTAGCAAACTGGGATCCTTGGATGTGACATGGAGAGTTTTTTCCCCCTTTTAAAATGGACCACAAATTACTGAGAGATAATAATCTATAGAATTAGGTATAAGAATGGGATATAAATAGATGAGTTTAGTAAAGGTTACTGATTATGAAGGATCTTGATGTCTTCCTATAGACTGTATTTTCCTCATTGCACAGTTGGAATCCCCTTTTGTTCTTTATCACAGCAGCAGTCGGGTCAGGCCTATGTTACCACTTTGAGGCATGTGGGATTGACTGCAGAGGTTGTTGGCAGGAACCCAGGAAAGATGCAGTGCGAACCCATGACTGGAGTCACTCTTTTGTTTATTTGTTAAGTCACTTATAATGTCATTCACTCAGTAAAATTCACCATGCTCCTACTGTGTGTTAAGCTCTTTTCTGGGCATGGGGAATGCAGCTGAGAACACAAAAGAAAAATCCTTGTCTCGAGGAGTTTACATTTCCGTTGAGACTGATAATAAATTACATTAAAAAGTAAATATATTCAAAAGGACACTTGTTCTCATATGTTGCCAGGCTATGGAAACAACCCAAATGGCCCAAAACTGATGAATGGTTGAAAAAGATATGATATATTTACACAATGGAAGATTATTCATCAATCAAAGAAGACAAACATGTCATTTGCAGCAACATGGATGGAGCTAGAACTTCTTTTAAAAGTGCCAACAGAACTAAAGCATAGATCAAGAGAGTGAGAGAAAAATAGGGGGAGGGTATTAGAGATTAAGATGTTTCACAGGTGATAAGGTGGTGGGAGAACCCGGGGTAGACAATGATGTGAAAAATATATGTGTATATAAATACATACACACGTATACATGTGCACTCAAATTAAAAAATATATTTAAAAAAAGTAAATATATACTAGGCATTATGGAGAAAAAAGAAAATTAGAAAAGAAGAATTTGAGATGTCAGGGAAGGATGCGCAAGTTTCAGGAAAAATGTACTGGCCATTTTTGCATTAAAAAAGCCCTGAAGGGGTGAGCAGATGTTGCATTAGACTAATGCTGCAGGAAGTATTGTAGACAGAGAGCAAGTATAAGGGATGGGGCATCACAAACATGCCCCAGTGCGAGGCTAGCATGTCTGGATTCAAGGGAAGGACTTCATGGGAAAAGTGGTGAAAAATGAGACCAGAGCACCTGTGGGATAGCCATGAGAATGTGGATACTTCAGCGTTTTCTTAGCTAGGAAATCATGGTGGTTCTGTACTGAGGAGAACCATGATCACAGGCTGATAATAGGCTGCAGATGAAGGTCAAGGGCAAGAGTGTGGAGACCAGTTAGGAAACCAGGGCAATAAACCAGGTAAAATATAATGGTATTTGGACCAAAGTGGTAGTCATGAGAAGTGGTCAAATTGATATATTTTGATAAAATAAGGAGAATAAGAGAAAACAACAAGTCCGGAGTGATTCTTTGCCTTGAGAAGTCTTTGGAATGGAAAAGCTAGCTCAGACGTGCAAGAGAACATGAGAAAACAATGGAAAGAAATACAATTGAGATTTTGCTCTGGAGATCCAAGTTACTGGTTCTATTCACAGGGTTAAGGGACACAGGAGGAGGAAGGAATAGATTTAGGGACAAGCTGTTCATTTTCAGAATGTGTTACTTTTCTAAAATATACAGTATAAGTATATTTTCTTTGTTTTTTTTCTTTTTTCTGTAAGTATAATCTTTTAAAATGAAGATAGTAATATTATGAATGTTCCTATGGAAATCTAGTCTTCATTTCCTGTCCTGAATGTAGTTTTAGCAGATGAGTTTCAATAGTTTTTGAGATATCCTGGGTTTTTCTAACATCTAGTATTTTCAAACATTACACAGTTTTTAAAAACAAGTATCAATATAAGCTTAAATTCAACAATGCACTTTTAAAAAAAAATGCCTGTTAGTGTTTTTTTTAGTGATTCTTCTGTTTTGGGCCTTCTATACTACTACTTCTTCCTAGTCTTTTATCCCTTCATTTGCTTCCCACATGTAAAACTCTAGAAAAAGTAGTTGACTGTTGGTGCAAAGTGGTATGAAAAACAAGTAGAGGTTATGAAGAAATGTAAGTGATAAAAAAAAAGATTAACTGTTTCATAAAAGGAAGGTGTAAAATGAATTTTTAATCCTTGTGTGTTCAATCTGTAAAGAATATATGAACATTATCCCCTTGAAATTGTGGCTTCATTTGTCCATATTGTATTTCTTTTTAACAGTATTACTAACAGTGCATTTATAGCTATTAAAATAAATGCTACAATTGGAATAGGGAATGTTTTTCATATTCAAAGTGTTTATTCTATCTTGGATGACATTACTGTAGTTACTTATATTCATGTCAAAATAGGATGATAAGATTTTAATCTGATTTCTTTCACTCTGTTTAACATAAGGGCCTGTGTCAGATAAGCTCTTTTTTGGGGGCATGTGGAGTATATATTTTTGAATAGTAGATTCCTGAAACCTAGCAAGAAGGGATAGAGATCTTTTAGTATGCATTTGGTTGGGAATGAGATAAGCATTTAGCAAGATTGTGTGTTTGTGTCCTTGGAGCTTTTTGAGCTCCTTCTGGAGCAGTACCCCTGTACCTTAGACCTCCCATATATTAGCTTTTGTGACTCTCAAGACCTGAGTGTAGCAATTTCCTGATGCTAGTTCTGATGCTGAAAGACATCTATTCCTACAACCATCCTAGAAACATTCTGCCTTTGCATTGTATCAGTATTTCTTTTATCTGCAAGAAAAATTACTTTTTTTTCTTACTAATATCAGAGATAAAAAAGCTTCAAATTGAAACAAAAAAGCATTTCTTTTATAGAAAGCAAATTATACCCAAAAATTATAAATGGCATTGTTTTATAGTGTGAAATGATAATACAGACAGTAAACTATTTAAAGGTGAACTTACAGTAAGTTATATCTGCTTTTAATTGTAGGTATATCCAGTGATTCATATAGTACGTATTACCTTTAATTTCAGTGTCATTTTATCAATATCAACATTAAATAAAGGGAGGGGATGGGGGGGCAAATCCTTGAGATTACAATGTTGTGAAATTTATATATAAATAAATTTTTAAAAAAATTAAAAAAACATTAAATAACATTTACTAACATGCATTAAATACTTAAATAGTATAATTCTAATAAGCATGAATTTTCTAGACATATACCCCATATGAACTGCTTTGCAGCTGGCAAAATTACATTTGAAATGATAGCAGAAAAGATGAATTGTTTACTAAATGGTTTTATGACAATTGCTTAACTGCTGGGATAAAGAGGAACCTTAAATCTCTGCCTTATCACTTCAGTAAACTCCATTTGGATCAAGGATTTTTTTTTTAAACTAGGTCTTGCTATTTTTGCCTGTGGAACCGCAGGCTCTCGTTGCCTGGGGTACCACAGACTCAAGCAATCCCCAGTCTCAGCTTCCCATGTAGCTGGGATTACAGGCGCATGCCACCACGCCCAGCTATTTTTATTTTTTTTGGAACTAGGTCTCGCTACGGGCCCCAGGTGGGACTCGAACTGCGATTCCTAGCCCCGGCCGCTTCATAGGCTGAAGTTTACAGGCATGAGCCACCATGCCCAGCCTGGATCAAGGATTTAAATGTAAAGTTGAATCATAAAAGTATTAGAAGCACTTACTGACAGCTTGTATATTATGAAGGTATAGGCTAAACTGTATAAGGAGACCAAGAATATACAAACTCTGATAGAGTTTATTTTTCTCTAAAGAAACAATCTAAAAGAGAGCATCCAAACCAGATAGGCTGCTCTGAGACCATGGTTCCTTCTCCATTGTTGCTCCAACAATGGAGGGTAAATGCTGTTGGGTAAAAAAATTTTTAGGTGGTCAAAACTAGCTTATTAGCATGGTCTCTTTTATTCTATCACATAGGGAAAGGAAGGACATCCAGGGTATGTGTATACTTCTAGGTCACTAAAAGCTAGCATGTATCATTTATACTTATATCCCATTGGTACAGACTTAGTCACATGACTTCTCCTATCTCTTGACTGGAAATGCTGCTCAGCTGCCATGTACCAGTTAAAACTCAAGGATGCTATAGCAAAAGAAAAAAAAAGAAAAATACATGGAAGGAGACAGTAATTTTTGCTACCAAATTCATCCTTGTACCCATGCATTATCTTTTTTCCTTACAGAGAATATATTCATCCTACTCCAAGGGAAAAAAACCCACAATCCTGTTCACATTTAGCATTTACCTCAAAATTCAGAATCTCTGGTTTTAGTCATATCTCTCTGTCTCAGAAATTAAGTCCTTTGGTTGTTCTTCTTGACTTTTTTGACTTTACTCTCTAGAAAACTCTGTTTTTGTCAGTTGTCCTCAGTGACCTCGCATGAAGTGAAGGTTAGAGCATATGCTTTTCCTGGAGACTACAGCTTTTACATTTCACTTTCTGTCTAGTGCTAATTTAGGAACCTAAGACTTGCTTTAAGAATTGTTTTGTGGTGTCTTTGGCAATAAGTTTCCCTCCTGAACTTCTAGTCTGTTTACATTAATAAGTTCCTTGTAAATGTAGCCACACCCAAACTTTTTTACATTTGGCTGTGTTTCTTACACCTTCTGATTGTCCCTTCTTTTACTGACTTTTCTGCTTAGCCCATCCCTTTTCCTTCTATGTAGTGGCAATTTTGATGCTATTTGGAAAAAAGGAGGTCTGGGTCTGAGTAAAAATGTAACACCTTTAATCTGATCTTTTCTTCTAGACAGGCTCTGAAGAACATTTTATTACCTACCACTTAGGATACAGAAAACAACCCAGGCTTTAGATTCCTAAATCTCATTAAATTTAGATTGTAGATATCAGGCAGAGAAAAATTTCTTTTCTTTTTTTTTTTAGCTACTAGGTCTCATATGTTGCCTGGAGTAGTCCCGAACCCATGAACTCAAGTGATCCCCAGATAGCTGGGATTACAGGCCTGTGCCCACCACACCCAGCTATTTTTTAGAGACTTGGTCTTGCTGTTTTGCCAGGGGTAGTCTCAAACCTGTGGACTCAAGTGACCCTGGCCTCAGCTTCCCAGCACTGGGATTGAAATCGGGTGAAAAGAAAAAAGCACACCACGGCGCCTGGCCAGAGAAAAATTTAACAGAACTTTTGTCCCTTCCTTCCTTGCAAACAAACTCTTACCTTACTATATCTATCTCTCTTGTAGTATTATCCTAAAACAAAATAAGACAGGAAATACTGAGTAATACCTTGATTTTTTTCCCATCTGTTTCTAAGTTATCACAAGCAATAATTTTGCTACACCTCAGTCCACCTGCCTTTTTCAACCTGCAGCCTAATGACTAACCCAGTGCCAGATGTGTGGTATTTTAGCACCCCAGATTGGGAGCTAATTTTTCAATCACGGAGCATGATAAACTGCTACAACAACTCAAACAAGAAGTCTTTCTTATTTGGTAGTCGGTCCAGAATTGGCAGGTGGACCATGACATATAGAAAACTTTGTTCCACAAGGAACCTAAATCCCCTCTATCTTGTTGGTCCTTATTTTTTGGGAGGAAAAGATCATTTTGGATTCTCATTTCATATCATGCTTCAAAATAAATTCAGATGAACCAAATGGTTAAATAATTAGCTGGAAAATAATATGTGGAATAGTTAGTTACCTGATATCTACATGGGAAAGGCATTTTTTTCTAAGCATGAATAAAGGAAAATCTTAAAGAGAAAACTTGACAGATGTGACTGCTAAGAAATTATTAAATATTATGTTTCAAAACAAAACAAAAGGCCACCAAGAAATAGCATTTATCAGAATCAGAGCAATAACAGGTAAATGTTGTAGATGAATATATAAATCACTTATTTAAATCAAGAGAAATTATAATATACCAATAAGAAAAAGAATAAGTAGTTGGAAAAGAAATGCAAATTGAAACAGTGAGATATCTTTGGCCTCATCAAGTATGGAAATGGAACTATGTCTCCATACCCAAAAGATGCCCCCTTTCTAATCTTATGTATTATGTTACATTGCACAACACTGTGGTTGCAAATGGAAGTAGTTTGCTAATTAGCTGACTTTAAAATAGGAAGTTGTCCTGGGTTATCCAGATGGGCCCCCTTTAATCATAAAAGTCTATAAAATAGAGAACAAAGAGGAAGTCAGAATGCAGTGTAAGGACTTAAACTGCTGTCACTGACTTTGAAGATGCGAGAAAAGAGGTTGTGAGCCGATGAACGTAGTTGGCTGCTGGAAGATGGAAAAGATGAGGAAACAGATTCTTCAGAACCTTTAGAAAGGAACACAGCCATGTCAACAACCAACTTTAGCTCACTGGGATCTGTCTTGGACTTCTGGCTTAGAGAACTGTAAGACAATAATAGATTTATTTGTATTGTTCTAAAACCACTAAGTTTATGATAGTGGGTTGTAACAGTAATAGAAAACTTGTACCTCAAGTTGTGTGTGTTTAAATAGTAGCACTCCATACTGGTGAGGACTGGTTAGCCATTATTTGGAGGAATGTAGATTACTACAAACTCTTATGAAAAACAAGTTGGAAGTATGTCTCTTAAAGCCTAAAGTGTTCATATCCTTTGCTTTGTTGACTTAAAAATAATTTGCAAAGTAGCAAATATTTACAAAGATTTTTCACAACAGCATTAGTATTTTAGCTACTGAGAAGCAAACAATACGAAAATGGTTAAATGAGTTTTTGGACCTTTGTTATGTTGTGATCTGTCAGGAGGCCATTGACAATTATGATCACAAAGGATCTAATGAAGTGAGAATGCTTATGATAAACTCAAAATGATTTTGTGACTGAAGCTATGTATTCAGTTTGGTATCAGTGATTACCTATGTTTAAGTGTTGACTAAATGCTACATTGGAAAAAAAGCTCAAAGAAAAAAGACTTTGAACAATCAAGATGTTAGTAGTGTTTAAGTTAGTAAACTGAGTTATTGAATTTGTGGTTTTTTTTTTTCCTTCTCTATGCACTTCTTTCCCCCCTGAAAATACACAGACCACGCACGCACGCACACACACGCACACATGCTTTTAAACTAAACAGACAAAACAAAATCTGTGGGGGAGGGGAAGTGTCTGTTTTCCCTCCTGTTCCATCCTGGAAGATTATTGCATTTGGCCTTAATAAAAACCCTGTGAGAAAGATAAAGTACCTTTGGAGAAACTGAAACAGAAGGAGAACAAATAATTCACTAGAAATTATATGGTTAATAAATTTAACTGAGGCTAGAAGCTGAATCTTTTGGTATCTAATCCAATATTCTCACTGTGTTTTTTATGTATGTTCTCTAGCTGGTACTTTGTTATTTTTATAAGCTTCTTTAGGGCAAAGGCTGTAATACTCATCTTTATGTTTTTTTTAGTGTCCAGTTACAGCTGCTTTGACCATAGTATATATTCAGTCGATAATTTTAATTGAACCATATTGGCCAAAAGTATCAAAGGTTACAAAATTGAAATAGATTTTCATAAAAAAAAGCTGATACTATGATAACGATGTTTAGATTGTTTATTTCTCTCCACTATCTCTGATATGTAGGGAGGCCTAATTTCTTTTTTCTTGTAATTAATTCATAATATATCAGACCCGTTTTAATTGTCCTGTCCTTTTTTGGTCTAAATAAAGACACACTATTGTAGCACTTTTGCCATCTTCAGTATATGGAAATCCTGTAACAAAATGAGTTTATTCTGATGCAGGATAATTAGGAGTTGGGAATTGGGACAAAGTTCCATTGGTGTATTGAAGCTTAGGACTTTTTGTATGGATTATAAGTTATTTCATCCATTTATATTGATTATACATTATTTCTGTGACCTCAGTGCTTGTACAAAGGGACACCTGTGCCCAGATGTTTACTGCAACACAATTTATAATTGCAAGGGCATGGAAACAATCCAAATATCCCAAAACAGAAGACTGAAAGAAAAAAATATACACAATATCAATTAAAAATGACAAATTTGACAATTTTATAACATGTATGTACTTAGAAGAAATCATATTAGCAGAAACAAGTCAGAAAGAAAGACAGAAATCAAATGGTTTCATTAGTATATGAGACATAGGAAAAATAAGCAAAAAGTCATGAGGAAAAGTCAAAACAAGCTAACAGCCAAACTGAAGTACACAGCTCGGGGGTTGGAGGGCAGGAGAGGGTGGCAACGGTCAGGGAAGGAAGACAGTGGGTGAACCCTGGGGATTATAAAAATGTGAAACTTATATATAAATAAATTATTTAATAATTTAAAAATAAATATATAAAATCAAAATTTAAAATGCTTAGACTGTAAGTTATGAATGCTGTTATTTACACCAATGAAGTATCTGCTAAGTTTCTAAAGCACCTGACTCTAATATCACCAGTAGTAGACATAATAAACTAAATGTTTATAAAATAGATTTATTCATAGAATAAAAATCTGCAACTACTGCATGCCTTGCCTAAGAACCTTGTGTTATCTTAGCAATTAATGATTTTTGTCATTACTATTCTTAACAGAGAACCTTAAAATGAAACCATGTGGAAGAAGGGATTCAGACTTAATAAATTAGTTCTAGTTTTGACAACTTGTCCTTGCTTAACCACTAGCTAGATATATCAGTTGGAGTTCTTCCTGGTATTTTTTGGAGAAAGGAAAGTTATAAAATTATAAGTGTGATATCTTAAATATCTTAACCCTGGAACTCAGTTTTTCTATCTATAAAATTAAAGTGGGTTATCTAAAGTGAAGTTTGACAGGTTCTTCTGACTTTAAAAATTTCATTTCTAAAGCATATTGTTGTAAATAGAAAATAATTTAGGAATAATAGGTATTTGTTCAGGATGTCAGAAAGCAAAAGTTTAGGATACCAGCATATAATTAAATGCAAGCTACTATGTCAAGTATGTTAGAAAACATGAACTATAGATCTTCAGCTTGAACGTTTGTTCTTGGCATTTGTTGGAAAGGTAGAGTATACTGAATACTATGAAAGGAGTGCAGTGTGTACAAAGGCCTTCCCATGTGCCACCGAGGTCTCCCCCATGGGCAGGGCCAAGCAGGATTTGGGGAGGCCTACTGCAGCCGAGTGTATGTGGTCAGCGCCTGGTCTTCCTCATCTCTGCCACCTGCTTCTGTTGATGCTATAGAAACTCCTGGGCTTTTATTCAAATCTTGCTCTCAGGATGTTTGACAAAATTCCCTTCTCTCTCTCCTACATTTTCAGCTGGCCTAATAGAGCAAAGTAGGCCTCAGAAGGTAGACAAGGAGAAGGGGAAAAATGGAAAAGGAAAAAAAGACCAGAGGGAGAAGGAAAGAGAAGAGTGTTGGGGGGAAAAAAGGGAGGGAGAGGGGAAATGAAGGAAGAGAAGGAAAGAGAGTAAGGTAGGGAAACTGGAAAGAAGGAGAGCAGCACACATGCCCCTTGATATATCCTTCACAATTTGACCTGCAAAGGTCAGGAGACTACATTTCCTAACTATATACCAACCTACATCAGGCATGAAGTTTCCGTAAGTAAGCAAGAGTAGTTCAGGCTGTCATGTCAAGCAGAAAGATCATTTACTAGAAATGATCTTGAATTAAACTAGTCAACTTCCAGAGAACTTTTCTGCTACATAACTTACTGCCCATCAGACAAAGCTACCTCCTACTTCTAACTTCCCAAGTCCACTCTACTTGGGAGAGAACAAAAACACTGACCTTGCTATTAATACCCTTAATTTTTTCTTGTTTCATTTCCAGAATGTGTGTTAGTCACCATGTGTTTTGTGTTGTTGGATTTAAGCTTTTCCAAATTTAGAAAATGACGCACATGTTTGGGTCACTATGTAAATTTCCTTGTGCCTCCGTGATGCCACTTCCCTGTACCTGGATCAACCTGTGCATGCTGGAGAGTCCCCGCATGGCATGGTTACTGCTTGGTCACACTTGGGAGCCCTGAGGTATTTACCCAGGAGGAACTTCCCTGTTGCTTACAAAAAACAAAACTAAAGCACAAAGATGACCAAGGAAAATTAAGTCATGGGTTTTATTTCACTTTGGTCACTCCTTCTTTATTTCCTTTGGTTGTTTTTAACAGTCCAGATCAGTAGGTATTCATTTCTTCAAGCCAACTTCTGTCATAAGTACTTAGAAAGCATTAGTACTATCAAAATATGTACTTATCTTTCAATACATGAACGTTTTCCACTTTAGATTATTCATTTAAGCTGGGTGGCTTTTCTTACCACATTACCAGATTAAATAATTTTTATTCTTGCATCTTCTTCTAACTGCTTGAATGAATAGTCTAAATCCAGATTTCCATTTCCTCCTGAGTCTGGTGTTCATCCTCAGTATTTTACTGAAACTGCTCCTCGGGTCACACCTGACCTTTTTGCTGCTGAATGCAGTGGATACATTTCTATTAAATGATCTTTCTGTTTGACATGACAACCTGAACTACTCACTTTCATCTTCTTGAAACCCTTCTCTACTAAATTGTAATGACGCCAAGCTTTCCCCCTTTATTTTTTTCTGGTCTCTCAAATTGTTCCCTCTCAGACGAGATTGGGCGTGTTCAGGGTGGTATGGCCGTAGACTCAAATTGTTCCCTCTCAAGCAGCTTTCTAGATTCCTCTTCCTCTACTTAAAAAAAAAGTTGGTATTCCCCAATATTTGTTCCCCAACCCAGTAGACTGCATCCTGGTGTGTATGTGCTGGGCCCAAGAGGTAATTAAGGGATGACTATTTGGAAGAGGATAGATGGAGCTTGGGTGGAGTTCAGGTCTACATACATACATGTGAAGCCGTGGTGCTATAGACAGGCACCAGCAGCCAGGAGAGTACACAGACCTCCATTGGTACTCTTGTCACAGGCCCCACGGTCAAAGGGACTGATTAGTACCTTTGTTTTCTTTATATTTCTGGCACTGTGCTGGTGGGTGTCTCTTTCACCAGTATTAGGGATTCTTGAGGATATGACCTTTAGCTTTTCAATTTTATATTCCTGTGTATCGATACCTTTCACATTGCCTACCCATACACAGTTAATAAGTTTTAACATGTATTTACTAAATACATGTTAAGTAAGTTTTAATAACACAGCTTGTATTGAACAATTGGTAATTGCTTTATCTCCATTGTCATGTTAAAGCTTTTATAGTAATGTTTATATGATTTTATTTTGTCATAGGACCAGCATTTTCTGGAAAAACATGTCTTTTTATTACCATTAAATGGAAAAATTAGATTTTGTTTATAACACTGAATTTTATTTTTAAGCATATTTGTACAAACCAATCAATTGAATAAATTTGGGTAAGTTATTGGTAAGTGACAAGATCATTTCAGGGAACATGAAAATCTTGAGACTAGAGTCATAGCTGCCAGGACAACTATGCTTACTAGGCATATTAATAACTGCCAGGTCCTGATACAAGGCTCTAGGATACAAATGTGAGGAAGAGTGAGAGTAAGTCCTAGAAAACTTAAGGATGCTGAGAAGAGCAGGACTGAGTTTTCCTTACACATTTCCCATGAATTTAGTGTGTAACCCCAATATCCTGTAGGTCCTAACTGTTCTACAAAACCCATTTGTGAAGAGTGTGTATATGTATGTATTGTGTATGATGACTTTTGTGTAAAAGGCACAGTTGTTTGAAGTCATTTTTAAACACCAAATCAGCTTAACTCTTGAGATGTTTCACTATGAAAATCCATGTTCCAGGTTGCTCCCATCCCCAAGTTCAGCGACCTTGTAGGCTTTACAGTTTATCTGACTTGATCTTAGTGCTGTACATGCTTTGGATACTATGCTGGTAAATGTACAGTATTGTCATGAGAAATATTTATGTCTGAGAATTGAATAAACTGCACTTGAGTGATCCTTATGTTATTAAATGCTCACATGTTTTATAACTCTATAGCTTGCTGCTTAGAAAATCATCTCTTTTTGATTCCTCTGAGAAGTAGCAGAGTTAAGTTGTAGCAGTAATTCAGATTTTATATCTAAATTCCCAGGATTCATCCAGTTTCATCTATTTTTTTGATAGATTATTTCTTCCATGTTGTCATTTTCTTAGGATTTCTAGGCATAATAAAATTCACTCATTCCAGCTCTTTTTCTAGATGAGATGAGTCTTTCAGGAACACCTTATTAAAAGTATTAGAAATCATAACACCTGTCTTTATGAGCTATCATGCACTCTCTGATTGTTGTGACATCAGGAGTCAGAATAAAAACCACTAAATAATATTGTTTCAAGTTTATTTCTGTGATGAAACTACTGTGTGGCAGCTTGGGCTCCATTGGCTTATGGAGGAAGTATTTTGTTTCTTTGTCTTGTTTTATTTTTATTGCTTTATTTTTTTAATTGATAGCACATATATATATTATACACTTTTTTTTTATATCATTGTCTACCCCAAGGTTCTCCCTACCATCTTGTCACCTCTGAACCATTATCTTAATCACTTGTGTGGAGGAGGTATTTTGTTTCTTAAACAGTTAAGTTGTTTGTGTCATCTAGAAATAATTCTCTTTACACAAGAAGATTGATCTTTGGTTTTCTTAATTTAGTACTATTAGTTTTGATTAGAGTTATCTTGCTTTCGGTAATATTTTGCAACATTTACAAAGATTTGAACAGACCTGATTCACATATTTTACTTCCCACTCACTTATGCTTCTACATTAGGGCCTTACCTCTCTCCCATACACATGTTTATTATTTTCTCCTGTATTCAAAAAGCTTTTTCTAAAAGATTTCAGGTAACTTTTTTTTTTTTTTTTAAAGAGGATGTAATAGAGGACCGGGCACGGTGGTAAGCTTCAGCTTACCGGGTACTTGTAAGCTTCAGCCTATGAAGTGGCCAGGGCTAGGGTTCGCAGTTCGAGTCCTGCCTGGGGCCCATAGTGAGACCTAGTTCCAAAAAAATAGCTGGGCGTGATGGCACACACCTGTAACCCCAGCTACCTGGGAAACTAGGCTGGGGATTGCTTGAAAATAGGCTGGCGATTGCTTGAGTCTGTGGTACTCCGGACAACGAGAGCCTGCAGTTCCACGGGCAAAAATAGCGAGACCTAGTCTCAAAAATTAAAAAAAAAAAAAAAAAAAAGAGAGGATTTAATAGTCCCATGACCCAGATGGTACTTGAAACTTCACATTATCAGGGAAAACTGCACGTCACATGTAATGTCACTTCCCCTTTGTCTGCTTCCAGGCAGAAGAGATTGACTTGCCTCCCTGTCTGTGCTTTTTGGACTTATACTTTCTTTCTTCTTCAAGGCTTCTCTTGAATGTGCATATGTTTGGTGGTAGTAGAAGGAACAATGGGGGTGAGGGGCATTTCTTCAGCTAGAAAAAGGGTACTAAGTGGTATACTGTGGGGGAAACAATGAGTAAGAGAGAAAGTAAAATGGGAGTAAGAAACTACTGTTACAGTTAAAGTCATGGTTGAAATGTTAGAATCGGAAGGTATCTAATAATCTTCCAGTTACAGTATCTTAACTTACCAGCTGCTCAATAAATGTTCATTGAATTTAGATCTCTTCATTTTGGGGGAAAAAAGATGGAATCCTACAAAGATACATTGCTAGAGCCATCAACCTGAACCCAAGTCCATCTCTGATTCTTTGACTAGTTGCTTTTTTTATTAGATGATACAGTAATGACTTGTTTTTCCTGTCACCTGATAGAGAGTAGGCATTAAATCGAGCTCAGCTGTATTATTGGTAAGGCTCGTGGCACTTTCTAGGTCTGTTTGTCAGTTTAATAGAAAGAGTATGGCTTTTGGAGTCAGATCTGGGTCTAAATCTCCACTTTGTCCCTTGGTACTCGGGCAAGTTTCTTAATTTCCTAAACCAAGGCTTTCACATTTTAATAAATAGGGGAATAGCAGTAGCTATTGTGATAACAAATGATTTTAGAAAGTATTTGTCCTGGTATATAGCACAAATTACAAACTTCTGCAAATATTTGTGAAACATACTTTCTTTTCACCTATGTCATATTCTTTATCTATATCTATCTATCTATCTATCTATCTATCTATCTATCTATCTATCTATCTATCTATCTATCTATCTATCTATCTATCTATCATCTATCTATCTATCTACATATACATATTGCCATAGTTCAGCTGCTGTTTGGCTAACTTATTTTTGTCTAGAAGTTTTTCTGTTTCAGTTATCTGACAGCCTTGTAATTTTTTAAATTGCAGACTAATCCATGGAGGTCAACTGTTAAATGGATTGGCAGGTCCAACTGTCATGAATGCAGCTCCATTCCTCTCCACTACCTGGTTCTCTGCAGACGAGCGGGCCACTGCCACAGCAATTGCTTCAATGCTCAGTTATCTTGGTGGAGCATGTGCATTTTTAGTTGGACCACTTGTCGTACCAGCACCCAATGGAACAGCACCTCTTCTGACTGCGGAGAGTAGTAGGACCCACATTAAAGATCTCATAGAGACTGTGTTGTATGCAGGTATTTTGAAGTTTACTTTCTTCCTGTTGTACATTTGGCTTTATCCCAGTCATCTTCACTTTTCGTACACCAGATCACATCATATGAAATACTTAATAGGAGTTAAGATATTCATATGCATATATATACTTTTCTATAAAATGGAGATGCCTATTTAAAATTTACCCTTTCTAGGAAGTTATTAAATTTTTTAAAAAAATTTTTTTGAGACTAGCTCTCGCTATTTTTGCCCGTGGAACCGCAGGCTCATGTTGCCTGGGGTACCACAGACTCAAGCGATCCCCAACCTCAGCTTCCCAGGTAGCTGGGATTACAGGTGTGCGCCACCTCACCCAGCTATTGTTTTTGGGACTAGGTCTCTCTGTGTTGCCCCGAGCAGGACATGAACCATGATCCCTAGTCCCAGCCGCTTCATAGGCTGAAGCTTATAAGCACGTGCCACTGTGCCTGGCTGGAAGTTATTAAATTTAATATGAATTATTGCTACCTAGGTTATTTCTTAATTGTACTCCTCCCATTCATTCATAGTGAAAGCACTGTATATTAACATGTTTGTTGTCCAGTGTCTTTTTCTAGATATTTTATCAGTAAATAAAACTAAAAACTAAACATCCTGTTCAGCAATAAACATTTGTTAAACATCTATCATAAGCATTAGGCCCATTTTCTTCATTGCATTTCCTCCATTATTGTCTGTGCTCTCTAACCCTAGGTAACCACCATTTATTATTCTCTTCTTACTATCTGTCTGTTTAGCCTATTAATAAGGTATATTGGCCTTTCCAGAACATTCTCTTGGATCATTTCTCATGATTTCTAGAGTTAAACCCTATTCTGCTATTATAATACATTCTCATACAGTTTTTAAATAGATTCCCTCTCCCCATGTGGCCTTATACTATTTCCTCCTGCATTCAGAAAACTTTTTCTAAGTGTTTACTATGTATGTGTTGTGTATAAGCACTGTGCTAAGTACAGGCCATTGGTTAGAATCGCTGATGGAACAGTTGTACAATAGAGGTATATAGCGCTTGATAGTCCTAACTTGCTAGAGTTTGGAGAAAAGTTGAGTCAGAAAGACTTCACCAAGGATGTGATAATTAAACAAAGTTAAGAAGTTCATAGAAACTCACTGAGTATTCAAGGAAATTCAGTTGTTCTGTATGGAAGGAGAAACAACAGCAAAGATAGGGACGGTAGGAGAGAGAATTCACTATGTCTAGGATATATCATTTGGTATGGCTACAGTGAAAATGTGTGTATTTGTGCATAGATAAAAAGTGGTAGAAAATGAGATTATGATATATTTTACATTAATTGATTTATTCAGTTACTAATTTAGTGAAATATATCTTTAACTCCTTTGCATCTGTCACTCTGCGAGGCAATGAGGTAGGCTTATTCCCTGCCTTCACAAAGCATAGTGTCCCAAAGGATATAGATTAGTAAACAGTATTAAGACCCAGTGCCATGGGTTATAACCAAAGACCCACAGTGGCTCTAAATGCTCACTGGGGGAGCACCTTATCCAAATTTGGATTGCAAATTGCGCTTCCTGGACAAGCAGTATCTAAATTGGAACCCAAGGGATGAGAGCCAAATAACAATGAATGGAGAGGAGCAAGAACATTCTAGAGAGCCATGGAGGAGAAACTCAGTCAGGGGAGTGTGCCTGATACATTCAAGCAACTCAAATCCTATTTTTAAAAAAGTTTGGTTTTTTTCAAGGTGATTTAGATTTGGTGAGAGTAATGGTGGATGAAGTGAGAGGGGTAAGCCAGGTCCTGCAGAGCTGAAGATTGTGAGGTTTGCCACAGTGTAGGCAAAGGCCTCTCTGAAGAATTTTACATTAGAATAAAAATTTAGAAGGCACCAAAGTGAAAGCAGAAACAGTTTAGAAACCATTTAATCCTTTTCAGGCAACTCCTTTGAAAGAAAGAAATATAAACATAATTAAGTAAAATTGAAAGCAAGTAAAACATCAATTTTAAACTTTATATTGGTCCTATTTTTATTAAATTTTTAAGCAATGGTTGTGTCTTTTAAATAACTGGAAATTAGGGCCTATTGGTAATGTCGTGGTGTTCTGTCTACATTCTTCTGGCTTATGGTTCCTATGTAGTCAAGCAGAAGCCCCTACTCAAACCTTCCCAGTTATTGCAACAGTGCTTTCATCTTTGCTAATCTGACATTCTGAAATATTGTTTCATCCCTTTCTTTCCCATTAAACATTTTTTGCCATCACCACTACCTTAAAAGATTAATGATTCTTAACAAAGTCATCATAGGAAAAGTAAGCCACAGACCACAATACTGGCAAGCCATTTCCAGCAACATAGAATCTGAAAAAGCCAATCACAGAAAAAGAAATACAGTGGCCAGTATGCATATGGAAGCTGCTTCTTCATTGCTACCAGTACTTAAAAGAACTGGACAGTAAATAAAGACATCTGTGTTTAGGAGTCTTATACAAATCTTTTTTTCTAAGAATATAATCCTACAAGTAGAATCATTCTACTAACAGGACCTTTAGTAATCACTTATTCTCAAAGAGGAAGGAATTCACTCACATTACAAGTTAATTAATGGCATAGGCAGGTCTCTGCCCCAGGTTCTCTGACTCTTGGCATTATGCTTCTCCACTAAGTTGAGTACAGTTAAGAATAAGTGGACCTTCCAAGTGGTGGCACTCTAGGAGTGATGATACAGCACTCCCTGGAACCTTTCCTTCCATCCAACATCTTAACATCCAATGCTAAGTATTTGGATGTTTATTTTACTTCTGTTTATGAGCTAGTCTTATGTTTATTTATTTTTGTATTCTTTCTTTTGGTTTCTTATTTTTGTTTTTTATTAAATAATTTATTTATATATAAATTTCACATCTTTGTAATCCCAGGGATTCAAACCCCCTCCACCACCACTACCGTCCCATCCTCTCCTCCCTGCCCAGAGTTGGAGTTGTGTCCTTCAGTTCGGTGGTTAACTCGTTTTGATGGTTTCTTATTTTTGAATGTTTTCCTGTTTTGTTCAAATTCTCCACAACCTGAAACTCGTCTGTTTTACACTATACCTCAGGATAGTTTGTCATTATTATACCAGCAGCCCAGACCTGTTTCAAAATCATTTGTGTAATATGTTTGCTCCATGAAATAACATCTGTTTACCATTCAGTCCTTTTTCCTGTGAGTGTACTGTAGAACCACCATATTTCTTTGTTTATAATGTGACTTCTTACTTACGATCTACTGAAAATTTTATCTCTATGTATCTATTATTCTCTAAGACCCAGCTATCTTATTTTTGCTTAATATGCCTAGAGGGTGGTTGATGCTCCATAAATGTTTGTTAGGTAAACACTTGAAAAATCTAACTCAGTGTGTTATGTGGTCAACATTTTACTGTCTCTTTTATTTATTTTTTCAGAATTTGGATTTGTATGCTTACTGTTTTCTGCAACTCTAGCTTATTTCCCCCCACGACCTCCCCTTCCTCCCAGTGTTGCTGCAGCTAGCCAGCGGTTGAGCTACCGCCGGAGCTTTTGTCGATTACTAAGGTAAGTATACCTAGCCATGGAGCAGTTTTTAAATAGCACCTTCAAAATAATGTACATTTATTTAGGATAATGTACATAATTTAACGTAGTGTTTTTTCAGCAACTATTAATCTGGTTAGAAATAATTGATGAAACATTGTTTAATGTGTTAGAGGATTTTTTTCTATCAAAAATCTATCTTAAAAAAATTACCCAAACAAAAAGCCTCTATAATTTTTGACTTATTTACATTCCACTTACATTACTTAATATTTTTAAAATCAAAATTTTTATTTAATTTCATAAGAAAACATCACATATAAGTGTCTATGAAGTCATGTTTTGTGTGTCTTATTATTTTTTCCTAAGATGCAAAAGTATTTTTATTTGTCATATATTTCTTAAACACTTTAAGAAAACTAAGTCTCATCAATACAAAGTAAATAAAAATGAAGATTTATTTATATGTCACCTAAAATCATCTCATACCATCAGTGGAATCATACTTGAAGAAATTTAATATTTCATTTTATTCCTTATATATAATTAAATTAAATCTTACCTGTGAAACCTCAGATTCTCCAGTATTGATTTTGTATATTTTGGATATGTAAACCATCATTGGTGAGTATGATTTGCAATTGAACTGCTAGAACATTTCTTTCGAAATTTTTCCCATGTGGTCATGGTGAGTTTTTATAATTCATCAGCAACTCTCTCTAGTTAGTTCTTTCTCTTCTAGTCTTCCTATCCCAGGAGATAATAAGTTCTTTATGGTAAAGAACTATGTTTTTCTATTCTATAGTAATATTATATATAGGAATATAATGTGAACCTGTATATAATTTAAAATTTTCTAGTAACCTCACTAAAAAAAGTAAAAAGAGGCAGTAAATTTATTTTAATGGTATATTTTATTTAATCAAATAGTTCTATTATAATTTTTTAGCATGAAACCAATATTCAAAATTATTGAACTATTTTACATGCTTTTATCTTAAAAAGTCTTTGAAGTCTAGGCTGGGCATGGTGGTGCATGCCTGTAAGCAGCAGCCTAGGAAACTGCAGCCGGGGCTGGGGCCAGGGATCATGTTTCGAGTTCCACCAGGGCACCAGGGGCACATAACGAGATCTAGTTCCAAAAATATAGCTGGGTGTGGTGCCACGCACCTGTAATCCCAGCTACCTGGGAAGCTGAGGCTGGGGATTGCTTGAGTCCGTGGTACCCCAGGCAGTGTGAGCCTGCAGTTCCACAGGCAAAAATAGCAAGACCTATTCTCAAAAAAAAAAAAAAAAAAAAAGAAAGTCTTTGAACTCTAATGTATATTTTATACTTAAAGCATGTCTTAATTCAGATGTAAACTTTCACTAAAAGTACCTGGGCTCCATTTAAATTTTATTAAATTTAATAATTTAAATTTGAAATAATTTAAAGTTGAAAAAGTTTTTACCATGTCTCCCTTATTGCATTTTTAAATTAAAGTTAAAAATAGGCACTTGAAATTTTTCTAATCTTAACTCAAGATATCTTTAATATTATTTGAAAGATCTTATATTGTACAGGCAATTATTTGTATCTTCATTGAAAATCTTTCACTGCTGTTGGATACTATTTTTTCTTCATAATTTAAAGATTTTAACCACTGAAACAAAAAAATTTTTAAATCATTTCTTCATCTAAAAATTATTTTCTTTTTGTGCAGGAATCCAAACTGCTTTATATTGGCAAAATATAAGCTCAGATTAGATTTGTTTAAAATGTTATAGAATGTTTGTTGGACATTTCATTCTAATTTTCTTAATTCTTTTTGGACTATTAAGAAGAAATTTCTTGTAAAATTTGCTACATGTTTGTTAGATGTATCTCTTAATCGTTTGATTATCTTAAATTTTTTACACAATAGAGGACTCATTTTACTCTGCTACAGCAAATATCAGTTACCATTTGTTGTAAAATTTGCAACATCCTATTCTCTTCTGTATTCATAAGATACTCAAACAAGTTATCAAATTTTATCTGTATAAAAAATAACTAGAACTGAGTGAGTTCATTGACACCAAGATGGTCAGTGATAGGTTGTAGTACTAGAATCAACATGTGGTTACACTGCAGACTGCAGTCATATCTTGTCCAAGGTAGCACTTAAAATGAAATGCAGTCCTATTTAAAAAAAAAGTATATATAGATATATCTATAGATATATCTATATATATCTGTATTTAGTGGAAAAGCACTTTTCACTGCTTTTATATTTAATTTTTGACTCAAATTAAGTGAAACAGAATTTAAAATTCAGTTGCAGCACAGCACAATTCAGTAGCCACATTTGACTAGTGTCTACAATATTAGCATATTTCCCAAACTTTGATTCACAGCCAACTAGTATAGTAGGTTGATTGCTTTTTTCGTTTCAACAAAGTAAAATAGAAATTATCATTGCATCACAGACAGTGAAGATATATATATATTTTTTTTGGTGAGACTTTTGTTTCAGTACATCTGAACATAGAAATAGGTCACAAAGTGAAACTATATTTTTCACTCTGGTGTAGAGTTAAAATTTTTTGGAAAGCCCTTTTCTTTAGCATCTAGGTACATTGGCTCACACATGATAAATATGCAAAGAAAACATTAGTTTAGTTGAAATCTGATCAGTGACACAGATTTATATTGTGGCAATTTAAAGTGATATGTGTTTTTTTTTTTTTCAACACTGTTTGAGTTTTCCTCCATATAGTATTATAGGATATATGGCAATAATAAGGATAGAGAGGTAGGTTAGGATCATATTATGCCATACTAATAATTTTGAACTCTTTTGTGGGAAATATGAGAGGTCATTTGAAGGATCTGAATGAAGCTAAGGAATTATGTAAAAGATTTTTCTGACAAAGAAAAGCAACTTCAAGTTATCACTCTGACTACCGTATACCCTATTTGTTTCTAATTCCCTAATTTCAAAATATTCTCTTCATTCCATGCAGTATAAACTCTTCTCTATACAAAGCCCTTGTCCCAGTGCCTGACTTTCCTTTGTCTCTGCCCTTGTTCATCTGCTCACTCCCCAGGCCTTGCTGCTTCTCCATTTGTGCTCTTAAGGGGGAGTTTTGGGCCTCACTTGCTTTATTCCCCTAACCTACTGATGCAGTTTTCAAAGTTCTTCAAAGAACTCCTGAAACACTTATTTCCTTTTACATATTAATTTAGTGTTTGGTAATAGCTGTTGTTGCCTTTTAGTCTTGAAGAAGGAAGGAGTTAAACATATTCCTTACTTCAAACACATGAATACTTTTATTTATCTATTTTTCTTTTTATATTTTCCACCCACATTCCTTCCCCTACCCCAACCACCTCTCAAATACATGAAAGGTGTATGTTATTTGTATGCATCTATCTTTAATTCATTTAAATGGTGATGTATCTTATTCTGTTTGACCTATTTTTCACTAAATACTATTTTTAATATAACTTTATTTTGAAATTTTACAGCAGTATACAAGAGTAGAATAGTATAACCCCCATAACCCTATAACCCAATATCAACTGTTACCAATTTATAGTCAGTCTTGTTTCATCTCTGCTTCACCCACTTTCTCTCTTTCTGTATCAAGAACAAATTCCAGATGATGAATAATTTCATCTATAAATATTTCAATAAGTGTAGTGTAGATTTAAAAGATTGATATTCTTTTTAATATGATTTTAGTACTATTATCACACCTAAAAGCATTTTACATTAGTTTGCTGGTATCAAATAAGTATTTAAGTTTTCAGTTACCTCATAAATGTTATAGAAAAATTTTAAAAATTTGTTTGACTCAGGATCCAAATCAGGTCCATGCATTGCAGTTGCCTCAATAGCTTTAAACCTATAGGTTTCCTTTCTAGCTTTCTTTACCTTATAATTTTTTGTGTGTTTTCTATAAATTGTTAGCCAGCGCTATGTTCTGATTCAGGTTTTTGTCTTTGTTCTTGTTTTGGTTTTCAAAAACTGCTTTCTTTCCTTTCAGAGGGACATGATAGCTGGATAGCTCTCATTTGGTATAGAATACTCTGTCTGTGTTTACCTAGTTCTTTGTACTCTGTAGTGTCTCTTCACTTCTGTTGTGTACCTACCTTGCCTCCAATTCCTTGCCACCACAAATGCAGAAATGTATTCATACCCATCAATATATTTCTGAAAATTTTTTTAGAAAACAGAGCCTATAAGAGGATTACTGGGTCATAGGATATTTTAAGCATAATTTGCCAAACTACCACTGTTCTCAAAATGCCTGTACTTATATTTCCTTCCTGTTTTCTGCATTTATCTTTATTCCTATTAGCAATGTCCATTTCCTTATATTCCCTGCAAATTTGGCATTATCTGTATAATTTTTGCCAGTCTAATAGATATAAACAAATATATCTGTATAGTTGCCATTTTATATTCGTAAATAAGCTTAGATTCTTATTATATGGTTACTTCCATTTTAGGTTTCATCTATCGTTAATGCTTCTTAACTTCTACCCATTTTTTAATGATAGTTTTATCTTTTTCCTAATGACTTGCCTATTTTAGATATATAAATGGCCCTTGTTGATTTAAAAACAGTTTTAATACCCCCATTTTTTCCCATCTGCCTATTAATTTTGTTTATGGGTTACTTAGTAATCAACTCTCTGGTTTTATCTTTTATGTTTAGACTTGCAACTCACCTAAGAATTTGTCCATTAAATAAACTAGCATCATTTGCAACACCATCCTTTACACTTTGGTTTGTAGTGCCATCTTTGTTGTATATTGAGTTTCTCTGTCTTAGCTGTCTATTCTTCTCTTTGTCTTTGTTCTTGAGCTGATGCCATGCTATTTTTACTGCTCTGACTAATCACTTTGTCTTAATATTTGATATGGCAAAGCCCTCTTTACTCATATTTTTTGAAGATGCATTAACTTTCCAAGGACTTTTATTCTATTGTGCCAACTTTAGTTTCTTATTCTTCTAAAAAAAAACAAAAAACAAAAAACAGCCAGAGTTTTAATTGTAATTGCATTGAACTCATTTGGGGTGACTTGACAGTATAGACTTTCTCTCCATGTGTTCAAATCATCATCTGTGCCTTTATTAGATTAAAAGTTGTCCCACCTGTTGCCCTTCAATAGCCACACCTACTTCCCTCCTGATTCATTAACTCTTGGCAAACACTAACCTCTTTTAGTGTAATGTTGTTACTTCAAGAATGTCAATAAAATGCAATTACATAGAAGATAAAGTTTGGGGATTAGCTTTTTTTCCCTCAGCATAATTCTCTGGAGAGTCAATCAGTATATTTTGTATTGCAGTAGTTACTCCTTTTCTTACTGAATAGTAAGTAGTCCATGGCATGATTGTACACAGTTTGTTTAACCTTTCACCTGTTGAAGGACATCTGGGTTGTTTCTAGTTTTTGGCTATTTCAAATGAAGCTACTCTAAACAGTTTTATAAAGATTTACACATGGACACACGTTCTTATTTCTCTCGGATAAATGTCCAGGAGTGTAATGCTTAATTGTATGGCAGTTGTATGTTTTTATTTGTTTGTTTTAAATTGCTATCCTTTTCCAAAGTGGCTGTACCATATTTTCTTACCCAGAACAGTGAACCAGTGTTTCAATTTCTGAGCATCTTCACCCTACTTAAGTATTTTTGTTGCATTTTTTAAAGCCATTTTGATAGATACATAGAAGTATATCTGTAGAACATAGTTGACATTACCTATTAAAGTTACAGTACACTTACTCTTTGACATGATTGCATATCTAGAAATTGATCTTCCAAGTATACTAGTTTATGTGTGAAACCAACTCACATGTGTAAGAACAAAATTATAAAATTATATGTGTGTATGTGAATGTACATGTGTATATATCAGGGAGGGTGCTGGTTAAATACATTTTTTATGATACACCAACATAGTAGAAATTGTGCAGCTGTAAGAGAATGAAAAAGTTCTTTTTGTATTGATTATAGATGAGTTCTGTGACTTAGTAAGCTAATAAAAAATAAGGTTTACTAAATAGTTATAATATGCTACCAATTTATATGAGAGGTTGAGAACAGATTATGTGTACATGTTTATGTGGGTATTGGTTTGTATATTTTGAAATATTTCTGGGAAATCACCAAAGAAAATGTTAACACTGCTAATTGTGGGATGAAGGGAATAGAGATAAGAGGGAGACATTTCCATATGCATTATACTTTTTAGATTTTGATACACTTAAATTGTATTGCCTATTAAACATATTTGTTAATGTAAACTAATAATAATACAAATTAAAATTACTCTGAAAATAATGAAACTAGTAAATTAGATTTTTTTTTTTTTTTTTTTTAGACTAAGGCTCACTATTTTGCCTGGGCAACCTCAGGCTCACGTTGGTCGGGGTACCACGAATTCAAGCGATCCCCAGCCTCAGCTTCCCAGGAGCTGGGATTACAGGCATGCGCCACCATGCCCAGCTATTCTTTGAGACTAGGTCTCCACTATGTTGCTCCAGGCGGGTCTCGAAGCTATGGACTCAAGCAATCCTAGTTTCAGCCTCGCTCTGTAGGCTGCAATTAAAAGAACTCGCCACCATGCCCAGCCTTAAATTAGATATTTCTTTTTAATTGTTGTTTTTTTACCCCTTACCTTGTTAATAAGGAGAAAGAATAACTATCTTTTCATTTTTTTTTAGTAACTATCTTTTCAAATGAAAGATTTTTGTAGCTGAACCTAGTCATTCTTTGAAATAATTTTGACAATTCATTTACATAATAAACATTGGCAATTTTAAGTAACATAAACAAAAAAGACTTAAAAAATAAAAAGTTTAAAGAACTTTGAATTTATTAACAAATTTGACATATATCTTCTATTTCTGATTTGAATACTCCACTTTACAAATAACTTACATTTTCATGAGTAAGAATTTGAATTCTTAATTTTGAATTTGTAATAATATTTTATTTTACTTCTCTTTTACAGCAATTTGAGATTTTTGATGATTGCTTTAGCTTATGCCATACCATTTGGTGTGTTTGCTGGCTGGTCAGGAGTTCTGGACTTAATTTTAACACCAGTGCATGTCAGCCAAGTAAGCATTTTGTTTTCTTATTTGTTGTATGCATGCATATTGATATAAACTATATTATGTGCATGTCCTTAGATTGAGCTTCAAGACTTGAGAAAAACATTATCCTATACAATTGTTGCAAAATCAAGATCCTTTTGAAATAGTTATAGTGATATTGATTTCCTCCCTAGGGTTTTATAAACATGAAGTTCATATTTATTTGGATGTATTAATGATGAAAATAAACAGAAAAAAAAAGGAAAGTCTTAGTTTTGGTATCTTTTATTCTTGCTTCATACTTTATAAAGAAGATTAAAAATCCCATCACCAAATCTATATTTGTTATATATTAATATATGACTGTTTCTACATCTAATTTCTCATTTCCTTTTCCTATCTGAGAATCATTGTATTTCATTTAAGTATAAACAATTTCATCTCAATGGTTGATGCCATCCATTACTTTTTACTTAGCTGTTCACATAATGATTACAGAGAATTTTTTGTACTATTTTTTTGAATTAATATTTTTATTAAGATAACATTGGTTTACAAAACTGAATGTGATTTGAGACACACACACTTCCTCAGATGACTATCAAGACACTCACTACCATAGTTTTCACCCTAGTCCATTGTGCTCTCTCCCCGTTGTGTTCCCCCCCCCTTTTAGTTTCAATCCCACAGTCAGATTTCTAGGGCTCCCCAATGGTTTAGTTTTATCTGACCCTTTGTTTGTTTCTCTGTATTCCACATACAGTGACGCCATCTGGTATTTATCTTTCTTCTTCTGACTTATTTCACTTAGTATTATACTCTTTAGTTCTAACCATGTTGTCACAAATGGCAGTTCATCCTTTTTTTAAAAATAGCTGAGTATTATTCCATTGTGTGTGTATGCCCCATATGTTTTTGTCTGTAAGTGCTTTGGTTGTTTCCCTAACTTGGCTATGTAAATAGTTCAATAATGAACATAGTGTATATATCCCTTCAAAACTGTTTTTGCATTGAATATTCTTATACCTTTTAAATTGCAAGTTGATAATCTTGCATTAAATGTATCTGCCACTTTCTCAACAGGTAGATGCTGGCTGGATTGGATTTTGGTCCATAGTAGGAGGCTGTGTTGTTGGAATTGCTATAGCAAGGTAAGGTTATTTTATATTAAACATGTGAGTGGACAGAACCAAAAGAGGGGGAAAAAACACTTTACATCAATGTTAAAATTCAGGGAAAAATAAAACCTGCAAAACTCAAAAAAGAGCATGTGTTTGGGTTACAAGAAAATTTACATGTGATGGATAGACTCTGCTGATATAAGAAACCTCTTCTGGGCTAATGCTTCCTAAAATGATTTGAGAAAATAGAGATATACTTCCAGTATAATTAAGCTGCTTCCATATTATTAGAAAATAATATCTACAAATGGAATCAAAGAAAGGTGACACAATATTAAAGACAAATTGATTCTTACTAAGAATTGAAAGGTATCATTTGTAAGAGAATCTCTAGAACTTTCCATGAAAAAGTATTCCTAATTAAAGATAATTATTTATGATTTTTGGCCCAGTATATATATGTCCTCTTATTTTGATAAAAAGCATGCATAAAGCTTTCTAGTTTTATGAAACGTCCTTCAATTTTGACCCATTATGAAAACACATTTTAGAAAAGTCAAGAGAAAAAGTTATTCTATGAAAAGAAAAAAGTGAAAGTGTCACTCATTTAGATGACAGCTTACAAAACTACTCTGGTTTTTTAAAAGAGATAATGTCATTACTTTCCCAAATCATTTTACCCTATCTAATCAAAACAATCCTTTACTAGGAAGAGAAGAATCTAATTATATTTTTGGGAAGATCAAATAAGATAGGTAAATCGCCTCAATAGCTAAATACTTAAGCATAATTGGCATAAGATAATATTATATCTAGACCTTACAGGTTGCATAATATTTCTGTGATAATGAAATGGTTAACTGATAGCAATTTCTCAGTCACTTTGAGGTTTCTGTAAGTTAGGAAAATATAAGGATAAATCTAAAAACTTAAGAGGAAGAATAGGAAGATAGCTATTTGTAGAAAATCAGTACACTAACACATTGAACCTGCCATATTTGATGAGAATTCTTACCTAATTTTTCTAATTAAGTCTCCAAGCCAATTATATTGTCATCATTTCCCAAATCCTATTTTGAACACCAAATAGATCAGAGAAGGAACCATTATATATCAGAAAAGACATCACATATGCTTGTTTCTCTTTATTTTCTTTCTACAAACCTTATATATTAACTATCAAAATAGAACTAGAGGGAAATATTAAACTCAGAACATTTCTGTTTTTAATTTGTTGAAATGGCAGTTCTGAAAATTACTGTTCTTACTCTGGGATCTGAAAATTGATTGTTGGCATCTCTTTGATCTAAAATCTATTTTAAAATTGTTTACATAACACCATGTGTAGGCTCTGTGGAAAGCAATACTCTCATGGAAATGAGTGCTTTGGGTCATTTTCTTTTAATTGTTTTGCTCTTGGCCCTTACTAAATGTACCATTTCAGTTTCTAACAATATACTTCTATTTGGAAAAACTAAGTTTCTGAGAACAGCAGACCACAGTGGTCACTTTATTCTTGTGTGATTCCACCCAGGAAAACATCCTTGCTGTTTAACCTCACTCAATTTGGATAAAATTGAATTTTTTAATTTGAATAAATTTGAATAAAATAGAAAACTATTTTATTTTCTCAAACTTTCCATCTGCCCATCTGACAGGTTCACACAGCATACCAAAATGTATATATGAGAAAAGTGTCTGATGGACGTTAATTAAATTAAAGCAAATGGGGATATTCTTGAGGGACATTGTTATAAAAACTGTAGAATCTTTTTCAGAGTACTTAACAATTTTTTCCTTGTGTATTTTCGTAGTTGAGAATAAATCTAAGTCACTGAGCTAAGGTGTATCTTTTTTTCCCACCAAAAGATGGCATCAGCGCTCATAGAAAATCATTTTTTAGTCTAGACAATGCTTGCAAACATGATTAACAATACCACGTCAACTTAGTGCAAAACAAAGATAGTATTGATGGTCATATAACCGTCATAACTTTTTTATTTAAATAATTTATATATATATATATAATCTCACATCTTTGTATTCCCCGGGGGTCACCCACAACCTCCCCTCCCTGGGGTCTCCCACTCATCCTTCCCTTCCCCCAGTTGTGTAGCTTTAACCATCATAATTTTAAAAACACATTGAAATCAGTTTTTACAGTGTCAGAGAAAAGACCTGGTAGATGTCATTTTTAGGATGGGATCAGTTTTTCTACAATAGGACCGGTTCTGAAGAACAGAATCCATAAGTTGTATCTAGGCACAGCCAGAAGATTTTGAGAACTTAAAATGCTATGAAACATTAGTCACAAATTTTGTGAACCAGTATTCACTATCCCAGAGCTGTGCTCTTAACTCTCACAAAGCTTATATTATGATAGGGAAAACAAAAAATACACATAGAGATGCAAAAATAAGGGGAATTCCAACAGAAATAAATACTATGATGAAAACTAGTGTAAAGTAGACACAGAGATACATGTTGAACAGAGGCCTGAATGACCTGAGGACTAACCAGGCTTAATTCAAGTAAAAATCTCATGTGCCAGCATTTGAGTCACACAGGAGAGGTACAAAAGCTGCCCACTGCTGTGAGACACAGCTTTAGCACATTTGGAAAACACAAACAGGGCTGTCCTAAGGGTAAGACAGAGATAATAACAGACAGGACTTCAAAGACTGGTGTAAGCATTTGTATTTGTTCTCTAAGTGAGTGAGTTTTGGAAAACCATCTTTGCAAGTTTATGTCAGCACATTAGCCTGTTCTCTAAATTAAGTATAAAAAGTATGTGCTTATTATAGGATATTTGAAAAGTATACAAAAATAAAGAGAAAGTAAAAGTGGCATTTAGAAACTCAGAATCCATCCTATGAATTATAGATCCCAGCGATCACATTTTGTGAGTTTTGTAAGAGAAAGAAATCGTTTATCACAAAGTAGCATTTATTACACAGAGTGGAAATATATATATATAAATATATATATTATATAATATAATATATATAATATATATTATATATAATTTATATATATATTTATATATATATATAAATTACTTTAAAAAAGGGCCATTGATTTAAGTAGTATTTTCCAGATCTTACTAGAATTAATTGAAAACTGTTTCTTTTCAGGTTTGCAGATTTTATCAGGGGAATGCTGAAATTAATTCTTCTTCTCCTGTTTTCTGGGGCTACACTCTCATCTACATGGTTC
This sequence comes from Uropsilus gracilis, assembly GCA_004024945.1. NCBI lineage: Eukaryota > Metazoa > Chordata > Mammalia > Eulipotyphla > Talpidae > Uropsilus > Uropsilus gracilis. The sequence continues at coordinate 1,232 of PVHY01006473.1, read as the reverse complement.
ACCCTGACCTGTTTGAACAGCATCACACACCTACCTTTAACCACAGGTGAACATAAGACTATTTCGAACTCTAGTAAATATTTTCAGTTCACAAAGGAATATATACTCTGACAGTAAGGCTTTTTCCTACTTTTTATAAGTATTTGTTAAATATAAAAAAAATCTTCCATCTAAAAAAAGAGAAATAACTAAAAATATTTTCAATAGTATTTTATATGTATATATATTTTATGATTGAAGTACATACCAGTAAAAATCTTTGAATTGGCACTTATAGGTTTGTTTATATTAAAACTTATTGGAAATAGCTGTTGAAAATATGTTATAGACATTTAATTTAGCTAACTGAAACATTTATAGTTGCTGTTATTTTATTGTTATTGTCATCTGGGAGTCTATATTAGTTATCTCTGTCTGCTATAATCGGTCACTATAAACTTAGTGTGTTAAAACAACATAAATTTTTACCTTATATTTTTGCAAGGTAGAAGTACCATTTTTCAAGCTGAAATTCACAGTGTGGGCAGACTCTAGGGAGGAATCCAGCTCCTTGCCTTTCAGGCTTAAAGAGGTGGCCCACATGTCTTGGCTCATGGCTTCCTACTTCCACCTTTAAAGACAGCAGCAGAGATCAAGTCTTTCTCACATTACTTCATCTGTGCCTCTCTTTCAAAGTCACTTCCTCCTGAATGCTCACCTTCTTTCTATTCTACCACTGGTAAGAGTCCTTGTAATCACATTGGCCCCACCTAGATAGCCCAGAATAACCTCCCAATATTAAAGACAGCTGATTAACAACCTTAGTTCCGTCTGCAACTTTTAGAGTTGGGAACACATTATCCAACCATAGGATCTTTTCAAAAATTGCTGTGACAGAGAACTCTTTCTTTGCTTCTTCTTTTCTTTTCTTTCTTTCTTTCTTTTTTTTTTTTTTTTTTAGACTAGGTTTCGCTATTTTTGCCTGTGGAACCGCATGCTCTTGTTGCCTGGGCTACCACAGACTCAAGCAATCCCCAGCCTCAGCTTCCCAAGTAGCTGGGATTACAGGCGCGCACTCACACCCAGCTATTTGCTTCTTCTTTTCTTTAACAAGGGTACATATTTTTTATTCCATTTGCAAATAATATTCAACCAGCAACCTTTGCATTGTATGTTTATTTTTTATTATATTTTTTATTTTGTAATTATTGTACAATATTGGTCATGTTTGTATTTTACCCCTATTCCCCCCC